>CAUYRT010015814.1:0-16925 GCA_963574885.1 Lepilemur ruficaudatus | reverse complement strand
GGCTTAAGCGATCCTTCTGCCTCAGCCTCCCGAGTAGCTGGGACTACAGATATGCACCACCATGCCCGGCTAATTTTTTCTATATATACATCTTTAGTTGACCAATTAATTTCTTTCTTTTTATAGTAGAGACGGGGTCTCGCTCTTGCTCAGGCTGGTCTTGAATTCCTGACCTTGAGCGATCCGCCCGCCTCGGCCTCCCAGAGTGCTAGGATTACAGGCGTGAGCCACCGCGCCCGGCCTAGGATAAACTTTTAAACCTCTCTGCTTGACGGAATGCTGTCCTGACAGAGGGCAGGGAGGGTTAGTTAACTTTGTCTCATGGTTTCCAAATACCATAGAGCACAGTCCAGCTGTAGACAGGAAGCTGCCGTCCTCGAGGCTGTGCTGAGTTGTCACCACTCCCCTCTCAGGAGGGAGCTGTTACTCCCAGCGTCGCCTGCAGTGGAAGGCCACGAGTAATGGTGAGTAAGTGAGAGCCAGAGGGTTGTGAGTGGGACCTAGTGAACACCAGGAGCCTCGCACATTACCGTGGGCAAGTTCTCCGTCAGGCTTCATTCACATAAGGTTTTGTTTATTTATTTATTAGAGACGGGATCTTGCTCTGTTGCCCAGGCTGGAGTGTAGTGGCACAATCATAGCTACTAATAACTACAGCTATAAGCTCCTGGGCTTAAACCTTCCTCTTGCCTCAGTATCCCAAGTAGCTGGGACTGTAGGTGTGCACCACCATACCCAGCTAATTTTTTAATTTTATTTTTTTGTAGTGTCAGGATCTCGCTATGTTGCCCAGGCTGGTCTTGAACTCCTGGAGTCAAGTGATGCTCTTGCCTTGGTCTCCCAAAGCATTGGGATGATAGGCGTGAGCCACCGCTCTTGGCTAAGGTATTATTTATTAAATGTCAGCTACCTACATGGGGCTCAGGTCTGCTTGCTGTTGTGGTGTCCTTCATGGATTTTCAACACAGTGTGGTTGTCATCTGGAACTGGAATTCTGGCGCTGCTTCTCCCGGGGGTGAGAATGGCCATGACTGTGGGTTTTTTTTGGTCAGGGGTTGGGGGCAGAGGTGACCTTCCCACCATTTCACCTTGTGGATCCACAGCTGGTGCAGCTGTTTGTTGGTTGTGTGCTGGCTTCTGTGGCCCTCCCCAATCTGGTCTCTGGGGCTGGCAGCTTCTGGTTTCTGACTCTGTCAGGAGGCACAGTGGTGGTCTTCAGCCATGGGGTTGGCCACCACCTTGTAGCCCTCTGGAGTGGGATCTGCCCTCCTCCCTCAGCCCTGGGTGTCCACCCCAAAGCTCCCAGGTGGGGTATGTGTGTCTCAGTGGGCTACCTCCCGAGGCTGGCAGTCCCAGTCTGTCTGTGTCCCGTGTCCCTCTGGTGACCTTCTCTAGGCTCACAGGACGCTGAGGACTTTCTGCTACACCCACCTTGGCTCTGGGGGAAGCCCAGGGCGACCTTTGTCCTCGTCTGACTTGCTGCGTCCCTCTGACATCTCCACCTACCGCTGGGAAGTGCCTGTCAGATGTGGTGGTTCTCTAAGGGCTCTTGAAAGTTTTCCATCTGTGTCTGCGGAATCACAAAAGCTTCATTTTCCTCAAATTCTCCCCACATTTCGTTGTGACTGTGCTTCAGATTTGGTCTCATAAGCGAAGGAGAGAAGGGAGGAGCAGGGGCGAGGGGGGAGGGCTCCCCTCTCTCCCACTCCGTCCCCTTCTCTCAGGTCCCTCCTGCAGCCACAGGCCTGTGTCCCACTCCTCCCCGTCTGACAGGGGCTCCCCGTATTGGAACCTTCTTCCTGAGATGGCATTTACCGTCCCCTTCCCTGGGGCCAATGTAACAGAAAATGAAATCCACAAAAAATTTTTAAAAAATACCCTAAACCAAGTTATCCAAAATATCACAGGATATTTCAAAAATTATCTCTGTTTTTAAAGCAAGTTCAAGATCACAAGAGAACAGGCAGTCTCCCTCCTTCCCCTTTAGTGTGAGCAACAAATAGGGAAGCCAGTGGAAAGGACACCCTTCCCCAGGGTCATAGGTGACTGGCTTGGACATCACCTATGGTTCAAAGTGTTGAGGTCCCACCAACGGGGGCAGGCAATTAAAGTGGCCCAGCAGAAACGTGTCGTTTCTTTGAAAGCGATTAAGTGCCACCTCTTTGGCCTCCTGGTCTCTCTCCTTTCTCCTGTCTGGGTGCTAGGTTTTGCTATGTGCCCTTCCCTTTCTCACGGACTTTTCTGACCTAGGCCACCTTGGAGCTGGGGACCAGATCCATCAGAGGTGGCAGGAGAGGTCACTAACAATCCCACAGCAGAGGGCCCCACCTCAATTCTCTCTTTATGGGTGAGATCATTCTCACCACCCCCTGAGCTTATCCCTGATGTCCAAGCTTTTTCCCTGGGGGCTGTTAGTTCTCTCTGAGCCAAACATTCTCTCCTCAGATCCTTATGCAAAAAGGCCACCTGTCCCTGGTGACCTGCACTGAAAGTTGAACATTTCCGTGTTCACATGAACTCCCTTCTGGGGCATGAGCTGGTCTGAGCAAATAGCAAAGGAGACAGGAGATGAAGCTGGGTTTTCGCCTGCCTGCGGGGGACATTGAGCCAGGCACTGAGCTTTGCTGAGCCTCAGTGCCCTCCAGCAAAACCTGGCGTGTCTCAGCGTGCAGAGTCCCAGCCTGCCTTTGGGGGTGAGCTGCAGGCAAAGGGAAGGGTCCCTGAGCTGTTAGGACTGCTCCAGGGCCAACTGAATTGACTGTGCCTCTCCGTTTTGTAACGATTTGCTTGATGTCATTTTTACAGAAGCTCTACTTTTCTTTTTTTAAGGATGCTTTTCCATCTGGCAATTTGTCCTGTGATGCCCTCCTTAGTATTTCCTCCTCCAGCTATTTAGCGCTGGCTTTCCGCAGGTGCTCCGGAGCCCACTGTGATCCACTGGAGTGATTTCCTCTGAATCCGTCTCCAGCAGGAGCTCTCTGGACGTCTTCCCTTTGTCCTGATGTGACAAGAGGACTCTAACAGCCGGAGTCCCACTGTTGATCCACGTGGAGGAGGCAGACCCTTCCGAGGCTCCCCCTTCCCTTTCTCTGAGGCCGTTGCACTTTCCCAGCATCTGACACACGCTATGAGATGTGAAAGATCACAGTGCCTCTTCGTCTGGGAAGTTTAACATGCACCTTCCGATTTTTGATGCTGCTTTTCTTCCACAAAAATTACCTCGAGAGTGGTTGATATTCTTCTCTCAAGGCGGCTCTAAGAAGAGAGAGGAGATAAAATTGTGTAAGTGAGTGCCACCCTGGGACTTGGCCTTGGACCAGCTGTGGGAGGAACAGGGAGCCTCGCCTTGTGAACTCACATCACAAAAGAAGATCACGTAGCTTCTGGAGAAGCTTGGAGGAGTCTCTGCAGCGACCTGCGGTGCTGTCTGTACTCGAATACTTTGCAAGTTGCTCCTTTGCAGTCATTTCGGTGCTCCTGAAATGCCTTTTCTTTCTTTCCCATTCATTCCTTGGAAGTGAAGGGTCATCAATGCTAATAAAAATCGGTTTTCATAATGATGAAATTAATGATGATAATAGCTACCATTTGTTGGCCTTGAGTACAGATTAGGCGTGCCACAGGCACTATTGTGTTTAGTACTTGCCATGGTCCTGCAAGACAGCAGTTATTATCTCCAGAGTGTGGCTAGAAAAGGCAAGACTTGAGCGATTAAGATGCTTGTCCAAGAATACTGACCCCGTAGCGAATGGCAGAGTGAGAACCCAAACCCAGGGCTTTTTGACTCAGAGCTCGAGCCCTTTTCTGCACTTCAAATTGCACCTTAATTTACTTTTATTGTAGATCTTTTCTCGTTCTTTGGTCTCCCTGGTCAGGGTAGATGCTACTTCTCTGCTTTTCATGAAAAGGCTTAATAGAAGCGATGGGCCAGAGTTTTGAGCAGCGACACCCTGGAGCAGACGGAGCAGCTCCAGCGATCTGAAGTCCAGCCACACGGCGGAACCTGGGTGCCTGGGAGCAGACGCACGTGCCCGTACATGCCACACTGGTGCTTATTTACTTTATTTTAGAAAAAAGTAGTGTTTTTTTTCATTTTGAAAGATTCAAATAATGCAAAAGCATACAGAAAAAATCATCCAAAGCCCTGGGGAGATTTTAAAAAAAGGACAGGTGGCCCGCCTTGGAAATTCTTTACTTTTTTCTTTTTTTTTGAGACAGAGTCTCAGTCTGTTGCCCAGGCTAGAGTGCCGTGGCGTCAGCCTAGCTCACAGCAACCTCAAACTCCTGGGCTCAAGCGATCCTCCTGCCTCAGCCTCCCGAGTAGCTGGGACTACAGGCATGCACCACCATGCCAGGCTAATTTTTTCAATATATTTTTAGTTGGCCAATTAATTTCTTTTCTCTTTTTAGTAGAGACGGGGGGGGGGAGGGGTCTCACTCTTGCTCAGGCTAGTTTTGAACTCCTGACCTTGAGTGATCCACCCGCCTTGGCCTCCCAGAGTGCTAGGATTACAGGCTTGCGCCACCGCGCCCGGCCACCTTTAAGATTCTTAAACTGGGAGGGTATGGAGATCACTGAATCTAAAACTATCTAGATGAGAAAGCCAAGGCCTAGGGAGAAGTGCTACTGGAATCTGAATTCCTGGTCTGTAAGTCACATAGCTAGTTGGCCACCAGATTCTAATAGCAATGGGGAAGGGAGAAATGGCTCTAAGTGTAAACAGTTTTCAGTTCAGGGGAGTACTGGGGAGACTAGACTCTTATACGATCCAGCCTAGAACAATAATTGCTGGGATACAAGTTGTTTCCAACTAAAAACCTACCAATTTAATACACAGACTAAGAGTCAAAAATAATGACTCACTGGGGCCTCGAGCTCTCAATACCAAATTTTTCCTTTTTCGCTGATTACATTAATTGTCTGTTTCACCCATTAAGCCTCTTCCAACTGATAACCTACCATGTCATATACTCCAAAAGACCCAGAATGCCGTCCCAGCTTGGACGGTGAGTGGAGTTGGGAAGCTCACTTCTGTGACAGGGAGGTAGTACTGCAGCACTAGGGAGGGCTCTGTGTGTCCAAGCACCTGTGTAAATGGCACACATCCCAGGCGCTTCTGGTCAGATGCCTGAAATGAAAGGGGCTGGTGACCTTTTTGTTGCAGGGCCACAGCTAGGAGAATGGCACACAGTGGCATTTGGAAAATCACACCTTACCTGAATTTTCCCTTCCTTATAGGACTTCTCACCCTACTTATCAGATGGACTACATTTGTCACCAAAGGGAAATGAGTTTGTGTTCTCACATCTCTGGCCTTTGATAGAGAAGAAGGTCTCTTCTCTACCGTTGCTGCTTCCTTACTGGCGAGATGTAGCAGAAGCAAAACCTGAACTGAGTCTGCTGGGAGATGGAGACCATTAGTCAAGCACGGGAAACCCAAGTCTGCCTGGGAACTCCCAGCACTCCAAGTTGCCAATGCACAAAGACTCCAAGGAGATCAATGGGAGAGTGTTTTTTCCCCTCAAGCTTGATTATACCTGTCCTCATGCCTCTGGATCAAAAAACACATTTGTCACCAATATTAATAAAAATATTTTTTCAGGGAAGTTTTTTACTTAGGTATATGGTATTTTGATATTAAATACTGATTGGTGCAGAAGTCATTAATGCCATGGCTATAAGATATACCCTGAGCAGCTCGTTAATTCTATATATGGCAAAAAAAGGTAACACAATTGTTTTTTTAAAAAGTCACAATTTTATAAAAATGTTTTTTTTACATTCAGCTGAGAAATGCTTCACACTCATACATACACCCACACCCCACTCACTTCATATCAAATTCTGAAAGTAACTAAAATATAATATTGTGACTAGTTAAAAGATAGCAAATACCATAAGGTACAAAGTTCAAGTATTAGTGTAACAAGTATCTGCGTAACAAACGTCCTTAGAGGGAAAAAAGGCATGATTTGTCACAGGTTTGGTTAATTGCCCTCAAAGTTTACAAGTTAATCTCAGTTAAAATGCGTTGGCTGGTGAGGACATGTCAGTTCTTAAGGGGAAAAAAGCTTTTAACTAATTTTATGGAAAACAGAAGTCAGGCTAATGATTTTTATCCTTCACATGGTAAATGCAGATCATCCAGAATCCCTAAAGCAGGCAGTAATTCAAATATCCACTCATGGGTCAATAAAAAGGGTTTCTGAAGCATCTGTTACTGTAGGGACACACCCAGCCTATCCTCTCCCGGTAAGAAATATCTCACCCTCTTCTCCACTAGTGTTTGAAAACAGGCAACCATGCTCTAATTGTAGTTTGAAGTAATTTAGGATTTGTAGACAGTGAATTTTTCAAGAGCATGGTAACAGTATTAGCGGTACATGAAGATACTTCTAAAACAGAAAACTTACCGGCACATCAGGGCCCTAAATAGCTGGCGGGATTCCATAACTGCAACAGGCTACTATTTGTAACCCTCACCATAAGCTGGATTGTTTTAATTCTAGAAAGTATTAGGCTCAGAATTATGAAGAAGCATATTAACCCAAATGATATCTAACTTCAGATGTATAAATAAAGCTCTGGGTAATAACCAGAAATAGACCCACATTTTAGTAACAATGTAGAACTAGGTCTATCTCCTTTGTCTCTACCTGAAGGCAAAAAAATCTATTCTGTATTCCAGTTGCCCTCACAACTGCTAAATGCCTCATTATATTCAGCGGATCAATTACAGTGTATAAAAAAGAAAAACTGATCATCTCCCTAATCAGTGCTGTTATCGATATAAAAGGTTAATTTACAAAAACGTAAATATTTATAACCTAATCCACCTGTATTTTCTGCTTTTGCACCACAGGTCAAAGGATATTTTAAAATTCACAAAAAGTAAAACCTGAAAGCCTCAAAATAAGCTAGATTCACCTTACCTCTTCAAAAGGAAAAGGGCCTAAGCACACATATTTACATGCAGGAAGTTCAAACACATGACCAGCATCTGCTGTTAAGTCACTTCCTCATTTCTCCCAAATCTTCAGAAAACATACGCTGTGATTTTAGGTGAGATCTATAAAAATATTTTGTACACTTAAGTCAAAGAGCTTAGAATATGAAGCCCTAAACTAGCACTCCGTTTCTTTGCTGTCAACACGATTCTGACGCTGCAGTTTAAAGGAGGTGGCCTTTTCACTTCTGGTGACTGGATGGTCTGTGAGATCCTCAAACGACTTAGCGGCTGTGCCGCTACTTGGGAAGGGGTCCTTCTCAAAGCCATCCTCGTCCACATGTGAGTCTGTGCTGGGGTCCTCCTGAATGGTGTCCATCCGCTGGTGGTCCAGCTTCGGAGCCACAGGCACTGATGGGATCACCGGGGAGGCCTGCAGGCGGCCTGGAGTCTGGGGCGCGGGAAGGGGTTTGAGGACGCGGACCGATGCTGAATCCATGCTGCTTAGCATTTCGACATTCTGTAAAGATACGGGTTTGACAGATGGGAATAAAGGATGAACCGAAAGCCCTCACAGCGCCAACCTTACCCATCAGGTGGCTTCATTCTGTTGGCACTATGATCCCTCTTGCAAAGGTGTGCCAGGTGAAGCTTGCTCAACCCAGGAAGTAACTGAAAACAGCTTTCGCGTGTGTGACAGCTTACACCCTTCCAGAACCCAAAAGCCAACTCAAACCTATCAAGTTAAGATCCCAGACAGGAAACAATCTCAAAATATTAACTAAGTCAATGCTGAACAACTAGATCACTTCTTATGGCTGTAAGAGGGACAGAACAGCACTTTTTTTTTTTTTGGAGACAAGGTCTTGCTCTGTCATCCAGGTTAGAGTGCAGCAGCATGATCATAGCTCACTGCAGCCTCAAACTCGAGGGCTCATGAGGCGAGTGATCCTCCCGCCTCAGCCCTCCTGAGTAGCTGGGACTATAGGCATGCGCTATCACCTCTGGCTAGCTTTTAAATTTTTTGCAGATACAGGGTCTAGCTGTGTTGCTCAGGCTGCTCTCAAACTCCTGGTCTCAAGTGATCTTCCTGCCACATCCTCCCAAAATGCTGGGATGACAGGCGTGAGCCACCACACCCAACTCTCTTCTCTTTTAAATCTCTGTCCATTCAACTAATCAAAGTTCATCATTGCTGTTGTCAGGAGAGTTAACATCAAGTCCTCCCTGCTGCAAGATGAACTTCCAGTAGACAAAGCAAGCTCAGCTGTAGGGGCTGAGAGCTCTTGCTGGGGTGGCCAACTGAAGGTCTCTGCTTTACAGGGTCTCCAGATGCAACTGGAAATTATGTTTTCTTTCATATGGTATACTTACACTGGGGTGAAATAGTGACAGAGATTCATACTGCTTATCCAATTTCTTATCCTAGAAAGAAAACAGCAAAAAAAAAAAATCATTCCTACAAATAAAATTCAGTTAATAAGTGCTCTTTCTTCACAGGCTGCTCCTAATATTAAGTGAAGAACTTAGAACCTAAGTTGTAGAAACCGGTAGCCAGTTCAATAGATGAAAATGCATTTCTTGTTTTTTGTTTTTTGTTTTTTTGAGACAGAGTCTCACTCTGTTGCCTGGGCTAGAGTGCCGTGGTGTCAGCCTAGCTCACAGCAACCTCAAACTCCTGGGCTCAGGCAATCCTGCCTCAGCCTCCCGAGTAGCTGGGACTACAGGCATGCGCCACCATGCCCGGCTAATTTTTTCTATATATTTTTAGTTGTCCAATTAATTTCTTTCTATTTATAGTCGAGACGGGGTCTCGCTCTTGCTCAGGCTGGTTTCGAACTCCTGAGCTTGAGCGATCCACCCGCCTCGGCCTCCCAGAGTGCTAGGATTACAGGCGTGAGCCACCGCGCCCGGCCTGAAAACGCATTTCTTATGCAAACTTGCCAGCTGCGCCACCAGTCTAGACCTGTTTGCTTTGCACTCCAATGCATTTTTGGCATTAAGCACAGAAAGAGGCATGGTTTAAATGCCATTTCTCTGAGAGATCCCCACCCCACTGTGGACAGGAGAATATCAAGGGCGTCTTCCTGTGCATGCAGATCACTGTCCCAGGTCCTGATAGGAAAGGGTGGGGGGTGGCCTGCAGCCTCCCTCAGCGCTAGCCTCACACCGTCCCGCCCACGGCCCCACTCTTCTCCGCTGTTGCCAGTGTCTGCGGCCCACACTCTGTTCTACATCATGCTCTGCAGAAGGCTGAACGCATGGCCGTCCGCTGCCTCCATCTCTGCGTGTGGCTGACGCATAACAGGTGACAAAGGGTAAGGCAGGACAAAGAACCTAGGCCTCGGCTTCTCATCTGGCTACAGTGAATATATTCTGTGGCCAGAAACAGCCACCACCCTCCCTCCAATTAGAGGCTTTGCTCTGAAATCAAGGGTCACGCCTCACGGCCCACAACTTCCACTGTAACACAAGGGATCTGACCCTCCAGCGAAAGCATCAGGATGGATGGCACTGTCATCCAGAGGCATAGCCCTCTGCCAAAGCTGCAAACACGTCACCTTTAAAACAGCTTCGCTTCCCGAGAAATGTTCCCTAGAGACTTCCCTCCCCACACCTGTCACACAGCACCACCACGCTGAGAACAGCTGCTGCTCAGCGAGAGGCCCATTGGCAAGAGAAGCCATGGAAAAGAAAAGGAAGCAGAAGGCAGGGCAAATGCCTTTTTTCCGAGAGTTAGCTGTGCTAGAATTTTTAAAGTGCTCATGGGAGGGGCACATGAAACTTTCAGAGAACAAGTCCAGAAGCCTGGGTCTGACATTCTCATGTCTACAGCAGACAAATCTGCATTCTCCATAAATGCAAGGATAATGGATTTGTAAGAACATTTCTTAACAAGGGCCTCAAACTTATAAAGTATCCGGAGTTCCTTAGACAAAGCCCCATTCAACTTACAGCTGTTAGTCAATTTGAACAAGAATAGAAAAGACTGCTCACTCTTTAGCCCAAAAGATCTGAATACCCTACACAATGCAAACACTCTATATGGTATATGGGGGACATCTTTCAAATGCTGATGCTTGATATTTGCTCTATTATAACAAAGTCAGCCTGAAAAATGCCTTGTTTATAAATGAAGCCTTACTCATTAAGGGACCTAAACAAATCCAGTTAAATAGTCTCCTGTGCTCAGAAGTATAAAATTCCTAAGAATAAATATATTAAAATATAGAAACAGAATAAATATATTAGAACAACACACACACAAAATAGTATTCTTCTTTTAAAAGGCCACTAGCTAAGCTTTCTACAAGACATGCTCTCCTAGAGATTAACACCAAAAAATGTCATTGGAAACATCAGGCAAAACTTTGCTAAGAACAAATTTTATCTTTTCCAAAGATTACATGGTTGGAATTGCTCAAAATTTTAATAAAATGTTTAATTATTTAAAAATTGGTGACTTACCACACAATGGACAAGAATGCTGAAAGGAATCCAAAATATCAAGGAGAAAACCAGGACGGACCCTACGATGTTGTCTGCTAAAAACTTCCCTGTGAACAATTCCAAACAGTAAATGTCTTGACCAAGCAGTTTACAGATCTAAAATGAAATGCTCTTAGATTGTCGTTGTGTGAAATGCCACAGAGTTACTGGCTAGACACTACTGCTAACACAGTACTGTGAAGAGTATCTAGGCCACCTACAGTATACCTGCCCCTACCTCCACCCCAGCAAGTTGCTAAAGCCCTGGTACACTTGATGAGATTGCGGAGTGTTCAACGCGTTTCCTGGAGTAACTGTGTCAACAGACTAATCATACATACAGAAGGCTACTACTAGGATAACTGCTTAAGAAGACAAAATTTCTGTTAACTGGATGCTATTTTTGTGATTTAACTCTAAATTATGGAGTCTTGAGGACATGGTACATCCTTACTTCTGCAAGATACGAGGACCACTTAAATAAATGACACACCAAGGAGCATTCAGACTTACAGTCTATAGCCTTGAACCATGCTACGCTATCATGTATACATTTTTTAGTACAGAGGGAAGCCAATATTTTGACAAATTATTTATTTCTCTTGTTGGAAAATTTGTGCGGATATCCAAGCTATACAGGGACAGACCTATAATGAATCTATTTTATTCTAGCCAACAAAGTTGTTTCCTAACAAAAGCGGTGAATATTTTCACCTTCCACCACAGGATTAGAGCACATCACTCTGAAACCACACTTTTCTAATGTCTTAAAAGAAATCAGCTAAGTTCTAAGTAAACAATCTGGGGAAACCACCTACCAAAAGTATTGATGCTCAGCTGGTCAATGAAATCCCAAAATCGCTCAATTACATCCTGTACTCGTTTCTCGCATTTGCCCTATGAAGGGAAAACACACAGCATTATCCCTAAACACGGGATAGCAACATGGATTTATAAAAATAACTGACATTGGCAGGTGTGGTGGCTCATGCCTATAATCCCAGCACTTTGGAAGGCTGAGGCAGGAAGATCACTAGAGGCCAAGAGTTCGAGACAAGCCTGGACAACATAATGAGACCTTGTCTCTACAAAAAAAATAGTAGTAATAATTGAGATGTAAACGGCTTCATTAAAACCAAACATTTAGGTCCCTTTTTCTGTTTTGTTTTTTCAGACACAGGGTCTTGCTCTCTCACCCACGCTGGAGTGCAGTGGCATGATCAGAGCTCACTTCAGCCTCAAACTCCTGAGCTTAAGCGATCCTCCTGCCTCAGCCTTCCGAGTAGCTGGGACTATAGACACAAGTCACCATGTCCAGCTAATTTTTCCTATTTTCTGTAGAGACAGGGTCTCGCTATGTTGCCAGACTGGTCTCAAATTCCCAGCCTCAAGTGATCCTCCCAATTCAGCCTCCCAAAGTGTTGGGTACAGGCTTGAGCCACCGTGCCTGGCCCTAGGTCCCATCTTTTGACACAGGGGAATAACTTCAGGGTAATGAGTACCCAAGAAAGCAGAACATACTATAACTGATGCTTTCATAATTAGTTCATTATTGTAAGTGAATTTAGAATTACCAATAGACAAAACTCAAGAAAACCCAGTTTGCCAAAGATGGGGCGTTCTAGTAAAGACAATGTCGATCACACACAGCGGACAGTGAAGAACACAGCCACGCTCCCAGAGAAGACTCTCTAAACCATGATACCATCTCTTATCATTTTGCATGAAAAAAAATTATGTAGAGAACAAAAGCATCTGATGTAGGTAAGTCAAGCAACCTTCCAGGTCTTTCCTACTCATTCAGAACCTGTTTCAAAATCACACCCTGAATAATTTTGTAATCTTAAGTCAATTCTTTAAGTAACCTAGGGAAGCATAATTAGGACCCATTGCCTGAAACCAGCCAACTTCAGCATGAAGTCCCTTCCCCCAGGTCCTTCCCAGTCTCTGGGTTCAGAGTCTCCCGCAATGGAGCAAATAAGCTCCACCGACCTGAAAGCACTTGGTCTTTTCCTCCTACAAAACCTCAAACAAAAACAACAGCCAGAAGGACATAGCAGCATTTGTGTTTTGATTTCCTTCTATTTACAAAATCAAATACTTACAATATAAAAACTTCCCATATGGCTGTTACAGAAAAGGCTGTACATAAACACATACTTACATTCATGTCACAAAATCCTACTGTACAGGGCTTTCCTTTCCTCAAAAATAAGTTCTTTTGTTCGGCATCAACATAGGGCACACACCGGCCAGAAAGGTCCCTGCAGCACACCTTGCATGAGTTGTCAGTCTCTGAAAGAGAGAGCGTGGGGTGACCGCTGGGGTCTTCTCAGAGACCCGCTCTCCTCCTCTCCCCTCCCTGACCATGCTCCGAAAGAGGCAAGAACCCATATTTACTTTTTATTTCAAAAGCGAATACTATCCATATCCACCCTCTAAGGAGTGCTCTCTGAGCTCACACTCAACTTTCCTATAAACATTTCCCTTTGTCCCAACATTCTTGCTACATGGTGGGTTTCAATCCTTGGCTTCTCAGTCTGAAACGTGCCCTGCAGGGCCAGTGGCTCCACCAGAGCCAGAGCAGCGGCAGCGCTCTCCGCCTGCGGGTGCACAGCCCAGCCCACGACTCCTGCAGAGCCAGCTGACAGCACACAGGGTAACAATAAAACAGCTGGGCAGCCATGAGCCACGTGGGCACACACAGGAGTGGCGGAAACGCCAGAAAATTAAACTACCAGTGTAGCTCAGGGGACAGTCTTTATTTGACCCAGGAGAAAGTCCATATTCATACTTGGGAGAAGACAGAAGTCAACGAGAACACAAAAACAAGCAAAACAAAAACCTTTTCATCATTCACTCATTTATCAAATATCTCCTGGGCATTTACTGTGTGTCAGGCTGTGTCTGTCCTTCCAGGGCACCCTGAGCCTCTTGCCACTCACTCAGATTACTTACTGGCCCCCTCCTATGTGCTGTCATCTTTATTTACAAGTTATTCTACCCAGAACAGCCACTTACGCCACTATGTGGATGTTAAGTTCCCAACTCAGTGATTTTAACTACTCGGTTGTCTATTTCGTTTTTCTTTTACTTTTTTTTTTTTTTTTTTTTTTAATTTCAAAGGACCAGTGATAAGCTTTGTCTATTTTGAAAGAAACAGAACCCTCTCATCAACTCATGCTCTCTGTTGAAGTGGGGCAGGAAGCTCAGAGTCCAGCCAGTCCCTGAGGCCCTCAGACCAGAGGTTCCAAAACAGAGTGTGGGAAGCTAAGGAAAACTGAGAGGCCAGCATGAGAAAGACTCCTGCCCAGGCTGCCCTGGCAGGGATTAGGAGGGAGTGGGCCCAGCCTTGCTGACGATGGCAAAAATTCTGATCTAGTGGGGTCACATCCTAGAATCGGCTCTTTCTGTTGAATTCTAGAAGGAGAATCCTAGTTCAATGCCTGTGGAATGTAGATAGCTACTGTTGTTTTCATGGTTTATATAATACAGGGGCAAGGAGGGCAAGGAGCAACACCCACCCACACTCAACCACAACAAAATGCCCTCCTCTCCCACTCCAAGGCCTGACATACGGCCTGAAAATGTAGCCAGAAAGACCAGGAGGACAATTTTCACAGGTAGGGTGGACGAGCCAGGATCTGAATACAGAGATGTCTGTCTCCAGACACGACTCTGCCTGCTCCCCTCAGCTTGGTTCTCAACACTGCCCTGACCGGCAGTGGGCAGCAGACACTGCCAGGCCTCCACGTCTCTGCTGCAGGACTCAGCGTGACACTGTCCTCACCGTTACATGCACAAGACTCCAGCTGCTGCTCCCTCTCACAGAAGGGGATGCACTTCCCATCTTTACACTTGCCCAGATCCAAGCAAACGGTGTCATCTTCAGCATTTCCTGGAGGGGGACACTCACTGCTGTTACCTGGAAGCAAACACCAATTAGCACAGTGAGTCACGGGTCCACGAGTTCTACAGGTGCACAATACACTGTTTCTAATAAAAGAGCGAGCACTTCGCCAACAGCAAAAAGTCATCCAATGGTTCATGTTTTTCCATTTATCTTTCTACTGTGAAACATAACATACATATAAAAAATGTATTAAATATATAATGTCTGTGCATACTATTATCACTGATGAACACCTACATGTCATTACTTAGAATAACATGCAAACTCCCTATGAAGGCTTAGAAGAGCTGCGTGGCCTGGCCCAGCCTGGACCCGACGTTACTGCACACAACCCTCCCGGAGCCCAATCTGCTTCAGCTACCACAGCCTCTAATACTCCAAGGTCTTTGTCACCAACATTAACAGATAATATTCTTTCTACCTGGAATGCTCAGCTTCCACTCTTCTGGGGGGACTAGCTCACTTTTTCTCATCATTAAGTTCTGTCTCAAAGGTCTTCTTTTCTGAGACATCTCTGAGGATGCTGTTAAGTTGCTGTGGCCTCCCACTTCCACTATGAGCTATTTCTATACACTCTTTCTCTTCTTTGCATGTTTTGAAATTTCTTTCTATTTGATTATCTATTGTTATCTTCTGTTTCCCTCCAGTAGATTGCTAAGCTCCATGAGAGCAAAAATCAAATCTATTAATTAATCAACCTATGTCCAATCCCTATCACATTGGAGGTAAACCATAAATATTTTTTGAATGAATCAATGATTCTTAAGGACACAGAAAAGCCCCCAAATAATGTTAAGCTTGGGGAAGGGAGGATGGAATGAGTGACTCATTCTGGAAAATCAACAGCACAAGCAGTTAAAGGTCAACATAAGAAAAAGACAGAAAAACTAGTGCATGGAACCAATGGACTATACCCAGAGCTCTGAACTAGCCTTTCAGCAGAAGAACGAACAAGCAAAAGAATTCTGACTTAAAGGCCTATGGAGCAATAACACACAACTTAAATCTGGCCTGTTACAAACAAAAGCAATTGTTTATTAAGTACCTAATACATTACCAGGCACTTTGCCTCTGATCTCATAAAATCCTTTATGGGCACTAGGTATTTATGGTACAGTCATAATAACAAACAAATGAACAAATGAACAGTCATTTAACAAACTGCTACTGAAAGGAAGCTACGGAAGTCGTGCAGTGAGCTCAGTGAAGGTCTACACTGCGGATCGTTACTGTATTTTCAGTATATGATACTCCCCTGATGCTCAGCAAATATTTTTTGAATATCTGTTCTTTTTTGTTTTGTTTTCTTTGAGACAGAATCTCACTCTGTCGCTCAGGCTAGAGTGCAATGGCATCACCCTAGCTCACTGTAGCCTCAAACTCCTGGGCTCAAGTGATCCTCCTGGCTCAGCCTCCTGAGTAGCTGGGACTACAGGCATGTGCCATCACAGTGAGCTATTTTTTTTCTATTTTTAGCAGAGATAGGGTCTTGCTCTTGCTCAGGCTGGTTCTGAACTCCTAAGCTCAAGAGATCCTCTTGCCTCAGCCTCCTAGAGCGCTAGGATTATAGGCATGAGCCACCATGCCTGGCCTGAACATCTGTTCTTAAAAGACTAAAATCAGAGTATCAGACATGTAGGAAAATAATTTAAAAAGCAGTATCATCTATTTAACACAGTCCTCAAAGTTTAGCATGCATCAAAATCACCTAATGGAATATGATAACACAGATCACTAGCCCTGCACTCAGTTTTTATTTTTTATTTTTATTTCAGCATATTATGGGGGTACAAATGTTTAGGTTACGTGTGTTGCCCTTTCCCCCCCCCGAGACAGAGTTTCAAGCATGTCCATCCTCCAGATGGTGCACATTGCACTCATTATGTGTGTATATACCCATCCCCTCCTCCCCCCTCCCATCTGCCTGACACCCGATAAATGCTACTCCTGTATGCCCACTTAGGTGTTGGTCAGTGAAACCAATTTGCTAGTGCGTATATGTGGTGCTTGTTTATCCATTCTTGGGATACTTCACTTAGTAGAATGGGTTCCAGCTCTATCTAAGAAAATACAAGAGGTGCTATATCACCATAGTTTCTTATAGCTGACTAGTACTCCATGGTATACATATACCACATTTTATTAATCCACTCATGTATTGATGGGCACTTGGGTTGTTTCCACAACTTTGCAATTATGAAATGTGCTGCTATAAACATTTGAGTGCAGGTGTCTTTTTTTATAGAGTGCCTTTTTGTTCTTTTGGGTAGATGTCCAGTAATGGGATTGCTGGATCAAATGGTAGATCTACTTGTATTGCTTTAAGGTATCTCCATCTTGCTTTCCACAGAGGTTGAAGTAGTTTGCAGTCCCACCAGCAATGTAGGAGTGTTCCTATCTCTCCGCATCCATGCCAACATTTACTGTTTTGGGACTTTTTTTTTGAGACAGAGTCTCACTCTGTTGCCCAGGCTAGAGTGAGTGCCGTGGCGTCAGCCTAGCTCACAGCAACCTCAAACTCCTGGGCTCAAGCAATCCTTCTGCCTCAGCCTCCTAAGTAGCTGGGACTACAGGCA
>CAUYRT010015813.1:0-24739 GCA_963574885.1 Lepilemur ruficaudatus | reverse complement strand
AACTTAAATGTTTATTGCAGCACAATTCATAATTGCAAAGATACGGAATCAACCTAAGTGCCATCAATTCTTGAGTGGATAGAGAAAATGTAGAGAGAAGTACACCAAGGAATACTACTCAGCCTTAAAAAGGAATGAAATAATGTCTTTCACAGCAACTTGGATGGAACTGGAGACCATTATCCTAAGTGAAATGTCTCAGGAATGGAAAAGCAAACACCATGTGTTCTCACTAATAAGTGGGAGCTAAGTGATGAGTGCCCACGGGCACAAAGAGATGTAACAGAGATTGGAAATTAAGAAGTGGAGAGGTTGGGAGAAGTGTGAGGGATAAAAACTGACCTATTAGGTATAATGGACACTCTCCTGGGGACAGGTACACTGAAAGCTCTGACTCCAGCATTGTACAGTGTATCCATGTAACAAAAACGTTTCTACTCCTTTAATATTTTTAAATAAAAAATAGACTTCTCTTTCCACAAAATTATCATTGTATACTATTTCTATAATTAGCATAAAATTCTATTGGTTTGATACCAATTTGTATGTGTGTGTATATATAATATATCCCTTAGGCTATAAGTGTCAGGAGGGTAGTTTTGTCTTCTCATTAAGTCTAGCAAAGTGATCTGCATAGAGCAAACATACTAAATTTTTGGAAATAAATAATAATGCATATCTTGTGGTGAATTACAAATATACAAATAATGGAGATGTCATTGTTGTATAATTATTGTTTCCACAAAAATTCATTATTATAAATGTGACTGTAAAATATTTTATATAATTTCACATATGTCATTATTTTTTAGGAAATAGTAAAAGACATATTTTTAAAGTTCTATGTTTCAAAAGATTGGTTACTGTAAAAGATTAAAAATACATAGTTAAACAGGAGACTTAAGGAAATACTGCAATTTTCTTCAGAGATAAATGGTCTTGTTTTTACATAGGTGCATAGTCAAGGTTCTTCAGAAAAGCAGAACCAATAGGAGACACACACACACACACACACGCACACACAAACACACACACTGGCTCATGTGATTATGGAGGCTGTGAAGTCCCATGATCTATCATTTGCAAGCTGGAGATCTAGGAAAGCTGGTGGCATATTTCTGTCTGAGTTCAAACCTTGAAAACAAGGGGAGCCAATAATTGTAAATCCCAGTCCAAGAGTAGGAAAAGAGACAAGATGTCGCAGCTCAAGCAGTGAGACAAGATATAAAAGGAAAATTATTCTTTCCTCCGTCTTTTGTTCTATTCAGGCTTTCAAAAGACTGGAATGTGCCCAACCTTATTAGGAAGGGCAGTGTGCTTTACTGAGTCCACCGATTCAAATGATAATTTCATCTGGAAACACCTTCATAGACACCTTCAAAACCAATGTTTAATCTGGGCAACCTATGGCCCATTCAAATTGACACATAAAATTAACCAGTACAATAGATGACTCTCAAACCCTAAGAGATTTTGAACATTACCTTGCAAACTTGTTGAAAGTCATGCTTTTCCTTTCATTGCTCTGCCAACATTTCAGCTATTCCACATAAATAAGTCTGGGATAAGGTCCAGGGACGTACATTTTAAACCTTAAATGATTCTTGTAAGCATGATGTATAGACCCACTTGTAGAAGGAGTAATTCAGATCAGCACAGTTAATGGCCTTTGCTTATTTGTTTATATTTCATTTTCATTCATTTGGATAGTAAAGGAAGATATACTAAGTATTAAATCATAACTGCATAAAATTAACTGAGTACAAACTTACTGTAGTATAAGAATGTAGTATATAATACATAAAACATACAAAATGTGTGTTAATCGAATATTCATGTTATTAGTAAGGCTCATGGTCAAGAGGAGGGTGTTAGTAGTTATGGCCTTGGGGAGTCAAGAGTTATCCTTGGATTTTCAGGGACACATGGATTGGCACCCCTAACCCTCACATTGCTCAAGGGGAAGATGTATTTAATTTTTTCCTTGTTCTGATTTGGACTCTGATCTCTACCTTCCCACCGTACTCCTGCTATCTCAAACCTTCAATAAAAGTGCCACTGCTGTAGATTTATATTGACTTTTGTCTGAGAAATTTAAGATGAAAAATATACATATAGCAGAACAGAAGGGAGAGAAGACAGCTCCGACAGGTGATAATTGAGACTAGGTCTGGGAGCAGATACCAGGGGTGACAAATCATAGATGAATGTAACTAACTGTTCAGGCATCATCAGAAATACTGATAATGAATGTGGGAGATTTTCAATAGGACCTGGGATAGAAGCAGGGGCATTTTATTTGGATTAAGAGAACTAGATGACTATAAATGGAGGAACTGGAATCCAAAGGGTTATATCCATTTGTATATTAAAAATATTTTAAATGTATTTAAGCGTATGTGGAATGCTAGTAATCTGAACAGGTGTGTATGTTCCTTAATTATTTTAATTAAAACATTCTTAGAACAGTGATTCTGATTACAACTGGCAGATAAAACTGAAAAAGGAAAGAGGCATAAAGAATGACAATTTGCTGATACACAGTACAGCAGCTGCTGCCAATGAAAACTTTACAACAAAAATTCAGAAATATGGAAGTGGTAATCAGATAAGATAAAAAGACCAAGTAGAAGTTCATGAATAAAATACATAAAAGAACAAAAATCCAACCAGCTTGCCCTTCTCCCCTTGTGTTCTGTGTACAACGTACCAGACTTGAAAGGAAAGCTGCTTAACTAACTTCAAGGATAATATAAAGGTTTACTTAGGCATTGCCTCTGACACTGAAATTGGAAAAACGATTTGTTCTGTAACTCTGTAAGACATCATTTTGAGGACGTGTGTGTGAGACGTGCAGGCCTGATAAAACCTCTGTATCACAAATTCAAAAAGCTGCAGCATCGTTTACGCCCAACAGATTTACCCATAGTCTAAGTACTTTAAGAATGAAAGAAAGTAATGTTTGAAACTTTGATACATAGTCAGAGAAATCGCAAAATCAGCTTTGAACTGTTACCAGAGTTGAGAGAAGAAGATGCGCTGAGAAGTTCTAAACTGTTTATTTGGTAAGGAAACTGACTCGCTTGATCCGATGTCTGGCTGTTTCTAGTCATTTCTCCTCTTGTCTAGTTTCTTTGTTTGATGCAGGTCAGGGAGCAAACTCTATTATATCCTGTGCATTTGGTAAGCACATCTTCCCTTCATTATCACATCTTTTTGTGCTCAAAGGATATTTGATGTATGTGTCAGCTTTTGAACCTTAAGGATGAGTGTAAAGAAAAATTCAAATAATACTTTGAATTCACATCAAATACACATCAACATTTCAGAAGACAGACTGATCAGAGTTTGCTAAATGCCACAGACAACTCATTTTGAATAAGGGAAAATAATTAGCCTTGGAAAAAATGTATCACTTATGATTGAAAGGATAAACAATTGTAGGAGGTTCATTCAATATGTTCTACCCCAATTAAAACCAGCTACTTCTGATCAAATACCTGCAGAGAACTGAAGAGTGCCATCATTTTGTCTCACTCAGTTGGTTAGTTTGTATTTTTCCACAGAAACTATTTTTTAATTTAACTTTTAATTTTAATAATAAATATACTCATATTTATGATAAATGCATCTTCATTTTTTCTATCCTTGCTGCTTCAATTGGCTGATAACTTCCTTTCCAAGTAGGAACAAAAATTAGTATTGTAGGTTGAATATAAATGGAGACATCAAAAAGAAATATAAGTCACATTACTCCATAATTTAACATAATTTTCTCCTCCAAATGAAAATCAAGGAAAGAATAGAATTAAATGTAATAAGTTTATTTCAAGAATTACTAATTTAAAATAAGTATTCTAAAAAGTTTAAAAACAACAAAATAGAAACTTTTTTTTGGTCTCATTAAAAAATTTTTCCTGCTTTGATCATAAATAGCAAAGTCATAAGCAAATAAATAAATGATAAGTCCTAAGAGAAAAATGTCACAAGAAATTTAAATGTCAAAATATGCAAATATCATTTTGCATCAATATTTTAGTATTTAAAAAATCAATATTGATCACTTTAAAATGTACATCCATGATTATCCTGTAAAAGTCTTACAAAAGCCCCATTAAATTCTACTGTTAATTTTGTGTTTGTTGTTCAGTGATATTAAGAAAGAGTTGTTCTTGATTAATGATTCTCAGAGATAGAATGTTCTGTATATAAAATTTGTGGGTAGAATTGTTGGTGAGAAATAGATCATAATAACTAATATATCTGTATTAGCTTTTATTAATGATAAATTAGTGGAAATTACCTTTAAAATGTAACAATAGTTTAATAAGTGCATCCTCAAGGAATGGTCAACTAACATTGCCCAGACTGACCTTATTGTAGGATGGATTGACTTTGTTTTATGACGTTGTATGATGAGTCAATGAAAAAAATACAGAGAAAAATCAAGTTGTTAGCCAAGTAATGCAAAGAGAATGTGACCTCCTAAGTCCACAGGTTTTTCTCAGAGTTTTTTTTTTAACAGAGATTTAATGGTAGATCTGATATTTTTGAGGATTAGTTTAGCCAAACCAGTTTGAGACATTCTTTCCTTTATATTTTAGAGTTTTTCTATTTGAAACCATAAAACCCATAAATACTACAGAGAATTCATAGCTTTCATACCATAAAGGACAATGTAACTCTGGTGAATTTGGTAACTTCTGATGAATTTGAACTTTGTTATTCTGGCATTGAGAAAACATATAGGTGTGAGTATTGTTTCCTATTCATCTAGTAAGTACCTATCATGTATAGTGAGCCAACTTGGTCATGATGCTGCAGAACATACAAAAACAGTGTACACCTTAATTCATTTTATATCCACATTGGCCACAGTTCCTTTGAAAAAATTCCCAGCATTACTGAGAAAATATGTCCATGAATAGAAAGAAAAAGAAAACAATCTTCAAAACTCTAGCATGAAAATAGTCTCACTTCTTTGTCCAAATTATAAGGAAATTTATCTGTAGATATCTGTGCATAAGCAGACATTTCTTCTTATACTGCAAACTTCATCGGTTTTTTTTTTCACCCCAAATAAACCACATTAATGTGGATCCATTTATTGACTGGATTCAGTCATAGCTCCTCTACTACTTTATATCTGAGTCACTGTACATTCTTATTAAAAAGCAGCTGTGAATTGAGCTTTGGCTTATTATCTGGACCATCTCTGTTGTGTCAAGGAGAGAGCACTTGATATTTCTAAGCTGTCAATGAAACTGTTCTAAGTTCACAGCAATGACAGATATTTTTATTCTTCCCTATATTGTGGTTCTTTATTTCAAAGGATATATAAGAGTGAAGGCTATTTGAGAATGAACGAGTTAAACATATTAATTCACTTTATATGTTCACATTGCTATCTTTCTCTAAGAATTTTCATGAGAATAAGGCATTCTGAAACATTGAATAGCTTCTTTAAATAGAATACTTTGAATGCTTTAATGTTGTATATCGTTGCATTTTCTCTTTTTTCCTCATGTATATAGATAGATATTCTTCCTATGTTAATTAACACAGAGGTTAAGTTTTGACTGAATCCAAATTTCACAGAACAAATCCTTGGATTTGTTTGGATTCAGTCAAAAGGCCACACTCTAGGATCCAGAAAGCCATATGTGTCCCCAAGGCATCAGGTTCCCCACCCATAGGTTAAAATTTCTTCACAATATAATCTCATCATATTTTATAACAGTAATGTGTGCTACTCCATAAAGTAGCATAATGCTTATAAAAGAAACCAATGATCTATTGTTTGGAAGATGATAAAATTCTCTGAATGATCAAGAAATTCTTACTCATCTAAAGAGAACTGTTAAATGAAAAGCAATTCTATGAAGATGGAAGTGTTTGAGTATTTTATTGTCATCAACTATATCAGCAGTCCCCAACTTTTTTGGCACCAGGGACCAGTTTCATGAAAGACAATTTTTCCATGGACTCCGGAGGGGAGACGGTTCCATTTGTTGTGCAGTCAAACCTCTCTTTTAGTGATTATCTACATTTGCAGCTGCTCCCCAGCACTAGCATCACTGCCTCAGCTCCACCTCAGATCATCAGGCACTAGATTCTCACAAGGAGCGTGCAACCTAGATCCCTCACATATGCAGTTTGCAGTAGGGTTCGTGCTCTTATGAGAATCTAATGTCTGCTGATCTGACAGGAGGCAGAGCTCAGGGGGTGATATGAGCAATGGGCAGCAGCAGTAAATACAGATGAAGCTTCGCTGGCTCACCCTCTGCTCACCTCCTGCCATGTGGCCCAGTTCCTAACAGGCCATGGGCCTGTACCAGTTTGCAGCCCTGGGGTTGGGGGCCGCAGTAATATGACACCAAACAGAACTCAAAGATTGTAAAACATTTAGAAATCACTAAAAAAGAAAACAAACCCCGAACCTATGAGATCAACCAAGTTAATACAAGATATTTGAAAAAAAAATGAAAACTTGTAAATATGTTTTTATAAATCTCAAAACACTAGGACATTTTCACATAAATACATGTCTATGTTTGGATATTTCTATACATATACAATTATTCTAATTTGTGCACAATCCATGATTCCACATATTATGAGAGTATAATCCATAACTCCTTATCCCTCACTAAATTCATTTTTATTCTCCATATCAAGTTAGTCAAAAGTATAAGAAATGAGTGAAGAGCAATCTATCTTTCACTGAAGAAATTGTGCAATCTCAGTAATTTATTGATATTCTATCATTCATTCTCCTCCATAAATAAAATGGAGATAATGATAGTATCTTTCATGCTGGTCTTTTGTGACTGTTAATTATTAGGATACAGAAAGTCTTTGGAATTTTAGCTGGCACACAGTAAGCCTTTGTAATAGTTAAATATTATATGTAGCTCTTTTGAGCCAAAGTAATTAACAAAATGAAGAGTTAAGAGGGACAATCTTTTGTATTGGTGGAGGGCACAGCATTAGGGAATGGAGTCAGTAAAGTCAGAAGAAACTGCCTAGAGTCGCCAGATCCTGTGGAAGAGAAAGACAAAATAAGCTTAATTTCATGGAATTTCTTTTTATTATTTTGGATACAAGGAAGAATGTAGCCAATAACAATGAAAATTCTTACCAAGTAGAATAAAGCTTAATACAGCTGCACAGAACTGCACAGGAAAAAGTTAAAATTTATTTTTTGAATATTTCTGGGTTTTATATTTTGTTCCATTGATATATTTGTCTGTTCTTTTACCAATACCACACTATCTTCATTACTGTTGATTTATTATAAATTTTCAAGTCAAGTGGTGTCAGTTCTCTCACTTTATTCTTTTTCAACATTATTTCAAATATTCTGGGTCTTTTGACTTCCCATATAATCTTTGGAATCAATTATTCAATATCCAAAAAATAGCTTACTGGGATAAACAGGAAACAACTGTAAAATTCAGTAGTAAACATTGTTATTACTACAATTTGTCAGTATTGCCCAGTAAAGGAACTTGGGTAGCCTCACTGAAAAGTTTTTCCTTAGCATCTTTCCGGTTCTGTTTCTGCAGCTCCTTGTCCACAACCAAGGGTTATCTTAAAGCATTATTTTAACTTCACATTTCCTGTAAAAAAGTTGGTTTTCCATGAGTATTTTAGAAAATATTATTTAATTAATCCTTTGTTTTATGTATTAATTAATGAATTAATTGATGATTGATTAGGTCTAGGTAAATAAAATCCTTGTAATGGATTATGCAGAGCCATTTTGTGGAAATCAAAAGCAAAGTAATTTCACCGAGAGATTGTTTTCTAACATATTGTCCCCGACATATGTTAATATTTTCCTCATGTATTTTTACAAATCTATTTATTTAGTTTCTTTAATATGTTTATTAAGACAAGTATTAAAACTCTACTGTACATTTCAAACAATAATGTTTTAATATTACTGATTGCCAAAGAATCATTCTATTTCATCCAATAGTTTGTTTCTATGAATTTTATCATTCAAAATTAAAATTGTCATTATTTGGTTCAGTTAAAATATTAAACTATACTCTTTTTACTTCATCAGTTAAAACTTTAAGAGTTTAAATATCGATAGATAATGTTCCAGTCTCTCTTCTTATTAAACAATTGTTTCTTTTTTGAGCATATTTATTAATTTCATTATTTCAATAGGTGTTTTAAAGAACTGTCTTTCACATTTGAAATGTAATATTTTTTTACCACTCACACTTTCATCTATTTGTTATGTGGTTCCTTTTTGATTTTATGGTAGAATGTTTAGACTGTTCTTTTTAATCTTTATTTTTATTTTATATATACATTTACATCTACTGTATATACATATATACACATATAAAATACCTTTTCTCTTTATATAGTTTCTACTACATTATAGTTTACAATATAGTTCCAATTAATTTTACCATAAATATTTATTTATACCGATTTTTTAAATTTTATTTATACTGATTTTGTTTTCTTGGTTCTCTTATTGATTTTCAATTGCATTAAACATATTAAATTTCTTGAATTTGATTGAGATTTTGTGACATTATATAATTATGCTTAGATGTGTTTAGGTTTCTAAGTATGATAAGAAAAAGTTGTGTTTTTTCTTTGCAAAATCTCGATAGAATGTAAAGCCTTGAAATATAAACAAATGGTAAAACAAAGCTGTAGTCACTATATTTCTTGGGTCTCTAAGATTTTCTCCATAAAGATGAAAATGACATTTGCACTTTAAAAGCTTAATTCTATTGCCATTTTCTGGTAGATAATAATGCAAGGATACTCTTTAAATAATTTTGTTGAAAATATCTGTTTTTAGATTACTTGTAAAGAACTAAGTTTTTTTTTGTTTTTGTTTTTGTTTTTTTTTTTTGGAGACAGAGTCTCACTCCTCTGTACCCCGGCTTAGAGTGCCATGGCATCAGCCTAGCTCACAGCAACCTCAAACTCTTGAGCTCAGGTGATCCTCCTGCCTCAGCCTCCCAAGTAGCTGGGACTACAGGCATGCGCCACCATGCCCAGCTAATTTTTTCTATTTTTTAGTAGAGACGGGGTCTCACTCTTACTCAGGCTGGTCTCGAATTCCTGAGCTCAAACTATATGCCCTTCTCGGCCTCCCAGAGTGCTAGGATTACAGGCGTGAGCCACCGCACCCGGTCTTTTTCTTTTTTTGACACAAGAGCTCACTCTGTTGCCTAGGCTAGAGTGCAGTGGTGTCATCATAGTTCACTGCAACCTCAAACTCTTGGGTTCAAGTAGTCCTCCTAACTCAGCCTCCTAGGTAGCTGGGACTACAGGCATATGCCACCATACTCAGCTAATTTTTCTATTTTTTGTAGAGACAGGGTCTTTCTATGTTGCTCAGGTTGGTCTCAAACTCCTGGCCTCAAGTGATCCTCCCACCTCAGCCTCCCAAAATGCTAGCATTATAGGCATGAGCCACTGCACCCAGCCAAGAACTAAAATTTAAGATTTCAAATAAGAATACTTGAGTTTCACCACCAATTATTTAGTCACTTATGTCTATCTATAAATTATATAGTTGATTTTATTTTGAGTAAAATATTTGAATTTCCTTCAGCTCATTTTTGGGAGATTTATTTTGTGCCTTTGTCTGGGTTATGTTCTCTGTTTTTTCATGTGCCTTGTTAGTTTGTGTTGAGATCTATGCATTTGAAAAAACAATGAACTCTCCCAGTCTTTGTGAACCAACTTCATACAGGGAAAGACCTTCACTGCGCAGCCCAGCAGGAGATTCTGAGGGCCTCTAACACCTTTTCTGTGGATGTGTTTTCTCTGGACTTGTGCATGCACATTCCCAATTACAGAGGGTTTTACTCTTTCTTTCTTCAGATGCTCATATTTCTTGCTTCCTCGGGTGTCTGTCTGTAGGACTGTAGGCTCTCTGGACCTGCTGTAGCCTCCCAACTCATCTTTCTTCTTATCAGCCCCCAAGCATGTGGAGTGTGCTAAGTCCCATCAGTGCTCCAAGATAGGAGTGACAGAAACCAATCCCTCAGGACGCCATCCGAAAAGTTGCAATTTTGGACAATCTCCTTTTCCCTTTTCCCACTCTTCCCTCCCCATCTATCCCTGGGAGAAGCTGCCAAGCTGTCTGCTGTGTGACAGGTTCTCTGAGCAGCAGCAAACCGCCTAGCTCTCTTTTGTTCTCAGTGGGCCACAATCATAGGGAGTCTACTGGATCTCATCAGTACTGACAGATGAGATAGAAAATAGTCCCTTGGGTAGCCCTCGAGAAGCTGGAATGTTAGACACATGCTACACTCTTTCCTTCTTCTCCTCCATGAGGCAGAAGATCAGAGTTGAGTTTTCTCCCCTGGCTTGATTCTGAGCCAGAGGGAGGGGCATTGGTGAGTGAGTGCCATGAAATTCCTTATAAACATTTTTGCAGCTACTAATAGTTTTGTAATTTCCTGGGATTCAGAATCATCTTGCCTCATTTCTGAGGTAATTGGCCAGAAGGGAATTGGCCCATGTATTGTTGTTGAATCTATGTCTCCATGAGGGATGGAGGGTCTGGAGCTTCCTACTCCACAATTTTACTGACATCACCTCCAACCAATGGCTATTCTTGAATCAGACTCTGCATGTTATATGTTCTTCTAGCTAATACAGTTTGGAGGAAAACATAGCCTGCATCTGTAACTATGTGAAACAAGAGAGGGATGATGAATATGTTATCAGAAGGAAGGAAAGAGAAGTAGAGAAAGAAAGAGAGAGAGAGAAGGAGAGGGAGAAGAGAGAGGCAGGGAGAGAGAGAGAGAGAGAGAGAGAGAGAGAGAGAGAGAGAGAAGAGAGGGGCAAGGCAAAATACTAGAATATTTTTGATATCCATGCCAAAAGGTTGAAAAAATAAGAGAGGCAGATTTTACTTCTGGAGAATAATTGAAGAACACTTTAAGTCCCTAAAGTTGACAGAGAATAGCACTTTTTTATGAGCACAAACACATCCTGGTTTTCAGGAATGTTCTATCATGAATTAAAAACAGAAAGAATAAGAGCAGATCCTTAACTGGTGGATCAGAGCCTAGATTTATAGTATCTTCCCTCATCAGAAATATTTTAGTAAATAGGAATGGAAAACCTACAAATTAACATTTTTATTGAATTTATAGAAGGAGTAACTGTCAGGTCCTGCCATTATAGTAACCAATATAAATTGGGTTCCTAATTTTTATGCTGAAATAAAAAATTATAGAAATTTACTTTTACTAGGAATATATGAACAAATGCAGTAGATATAATAAGAATCTAGACACAGTAAAGTGAAATAATAATAGTGAAATTATTGAGAAAGGAAAGATTTTTTTAATATTCTGATGCCATTTCAGTAGTAAAGACTCTAAAAGTCATCGTGCTGTTACTTGAAAATAAAATATAATGAGATTAACCTTTATCTTCTACAAGAGATTGGTTTTTAAAGAGCAAAGATTTTAGTTGAATTTTGGAATGTTTGGTTGTAACTTTTACTCATTGTGATCTGGAAGGCAAGATGGGGCACAAAGTTTTGAAATTATTCCTCTTCAATCTCGTCTTATTGTTTGCTGCAAAATGTTCCTAAGATCTCTAAGCCTAATGATATCTACCTGAAACTTTATGTAGATTTTAGTGGTATTCAGAATGTGATCTATGATCCAACTGTATTTCTGATGAGAATCACAGAGATTATTTCAAAATGTAGTAATTTTCATCTTTCCTCAAACCAGCCATCTAAATGGCAGGGTGCATTAAGGTAGGGGGGCAAGTCAGGTTCCAAAATTTGACATCAAGAAGTTCTAGAAACTTGATTTCCAGGTGAGAGCAAACAGTTTATAGCATTCCCATATGCTAGTCAGAGTAAATAGGAATGCCTAATAAAACAGAATGTATTAAATAAAGTCATCCTGAAGTGCTGAGCCATTGGGGACTGTAGATGTTAGAAAATTAGAGAGGGGAGAACCTCACAGAGGCCATCTGATTTTTGTAGCCATTTCACTCTGGGGAATTTGCTTATTTGAGTGTGGGCAAAAGGCTGAGCCTTTGAGCAAAAAACTGTGTATGAATGATGCAAAAGGACAGAAAAACCAGCAGAGGTCTGGACAAAAAATTCTGGATCCTTGAGGATTTGACTAGTTTTTGTCTCAGGATAGTTGCTGAATTCCGGCAAATGCAGCGTAGGCTTAACTTACTAAGATTCCTGACTTAATTAAGTGGTTCAGAAACCACACCATCTGACTAGCACAACAACTTCCTTCCACTAGGGAGGAAATCTCATCATTTGAGACTCTATAATTTTTAAACACAATGGTATCTAGGTAATAAAATCACTAGGTATGCCAAAAGACAGTGCAATATGATTTTTTAAAATCCAGAGCACAAAAAACAATATAAAGAAATTTGTATAGGATCCAAATGTTAGCTAATTAGAACTTTAAGAGTACTGTAATATGTTCAAGCTATGTGGAAAAGAATAGAGAAAATAGAAGAAAAATTGAAGAAAGTAACCAGATACTTAGAGTCTACAAAATTATTAAACAGAAGAATAAGAAATTATAATTACAATATCTGAAGCTAAGATACTATTGAAACAGTTTTAAAACATATTAAGCATAGCAGAGGATATGTTAATAAATTGGAAGACAGGCAAGTAATAAATGTAACATGAAACAGTGGGGCGCAGGCAGGGATTAGACAGTGGAGTGCCCCACATTACAGAGAGAAAGAGAGAGGGAGGGAGGGAGATACAAGAGTGAAGAGATCAAACATTCTTGACATTGGAGCCACATAGAGGAAGAGAGTAGCAAAATGGCAAACACAATACTTAAAACAATAATGACCAAGAGTGTTAAAAAATGGGTGCGATATAAACGAATTCCCGAAGCATAATTAATACCTATCAGAATAAGTACAAAAATATTATGCCCAGACACATCATAGTAAGAGTGTTGAGTACTAAAGACAAATAGAACAAATAAAAGCAGTTAGGAAGGAATAATCTATTTTCTTCAAGGGATAATTAATAATAAGAACAATCACTGTATTAGATGTAATCTGACAACGTACATAGTCATCTCTAGGGATCTTTCAAAAGGAAGATTAAACACATTGTACAAACCATAATTTTACAGAGAGGAAAAAAATACAAAAATAAGAAATTATAGATTAATCCAAAGGCAGGCAAAGGAGAGATAAAAGACCATAAAACAAAAGAGACAAATAGAAAATTAACTGTAATATGGCAGTCAAATTACATATACAGATATATGACAGTAGTTATATGAGATATAATTGAACTAAATACTTTAAGTAATAGAGCAAGAATGCCGGATTGGGTTTATAAATCCAATTAGGAAAGAAGATATACTTTAAATATAAAAACATAGCTTGAAAGTAAATGGAAGAAAAGAGCTACCAAGCAAATATAAATCAAAGAACAAAAGAGCAAACAAATATTGCACAGTATGTTAAATCAAAAAGTGCCCAAGGAGCCTGGTTCCTGTATCAAAACTTTTTAAGATTTTTTCAGGCTCCACCATAAGCAAATCCACACATTTCTAATTTTTAATAGATCCGGGCCAAGTAAATTAAAAAACTTTCTGGAAAGTATTCATCATTCTAGATGCCAATAAGAACATTTGTGATTCATGGTAGGTCAAAATAGCAACATTTACAGGAGTTGGAGCAAGTTGATTGCAACCTACATAGACAACTTTGAGGAGTTGAAGACTTCAGTAAAGGAAGGGACTGCAGATGTGGCGGGAAAAGCAAGAGAACTAGAATGAGAAGCAGAGCCTGAAGATGCGACTGAATTGCTACAATCTCATGATCAAATCTGAACAGATGAGGAGTTGCTTCTTCTGGATGAGCAAAGAATGTGGCTTCATGAGATGGAATCTCCTCCTGAGCAAGATGCTGTGGACAATGTTGAAGTGGCAAGAAGCGTTTGACAAGATTGACTCTAATTTTGAAAGAAGTTTTACTCTGGGTAAACTGCTATCAAAGAGCATCATATGTTACAGAGAAATCTTTAGTGAAAGGAAGAGTCGATCGATGTGGCAAACTTTATTGTGTTATTTTAAGAAATTGCCACTGCCACTAACCCTCAGCAACCAATTCTGCCACCAACTCTGATCAGCCAGCAGACATCAACATTCGGACAACACCCTCCACCCACAAAAAAGATTATGACTCAATGATGGCTCAAATGACTTTTAGCATTTTTTAGCAACAAATCATTTTTAATTTTTATGCACTTTTTGTAGATATAATGCTTTTTCCACGTAATACATTACATTCTAGTGTAAACATAACTTTTATGTGCACTGGAAAACCAAAAAGTCTGTGTAACTCACTTTATTGAGATATTCACTTCATTGCGATGGTATGGAATCAAATCCACAATATCTCTGAGCTATGCCAATGTTCAGTACTTTCATGCTCTCAGATTTTCCTCCTCTAACTCTCCCGAGTAGCCACCAGGTTCATAAAACTGTAGAAGACTTTTGTTTGTGGCTTCCTTGCAGAGAGGGAATTCCCACGTCTGTGCAGATCCACCTGCACCACTCAGTGGGAAAAAGTGGAGCTGATCTGGGATAGACATGGGGATGGGGGAGATCAGTGCTTTCTCTGGATTATCCTCTTGCTTACATTTATACATTTGCAGTGAATGATTAAGGGTTCGACAGTTAGTTTTCCTTTCGGTTTGTTGTCTTAGTCAGTGACTCCAACCTCTGGCAGCTCAGCTCTCTGAACCTAGCTGAGCTTCTGACAGTGTACATTAAGGTCAGAGGCACTCTAGAGATAATGAGCGAATGCCATAATGGTAAAAGAATCAATCCTCTGTGAAGAAGTCCCTATTCTAAATATATAAGCATAATCTATGTAAAGTACAAATCAAAAAAATTTAAAAGATATCAGGGGCCATCTCCATATCTTTCTCACCAGCTAATAGAACAAGTGAACAAAGTATAGCAAGTTTATAGGACATTCGAAGAATGCAATTAACCAACTTTACCAACTTGCATAAGTGGAAAACAGTAAGAAATGAATGTTGAAAATTATTTGACAATAATAACTACAGCTCAATGCATTCATACCCTATGACCCAGCCATTCCACTTGTAGAAAAATAATTTTCAGGATATGTGCACATTTTTTACCAAACACATACACCGGAGTGTTCATGAGATTTAGTACCAAATTCACGAAAATTCCTCAATGCTCAAGAGAAGATACATGTATAAATTTTATGTATGTGTATATATATACACACACATATACATATGTATAATTGATTATAATTTGGCAAAGAAAATAAATTAAGTATAGCATTCAACAATTTGGATAATTTGCAAATATGTTATACAAAAGAAGCCAGATATTAAAGCACATATACAGTCTGATTTCACTAATATAAAGATCAAAAACTGGAAGAATGAATCTCTACATTAAAGGCAGGATAGCTGCTATCCTTCATCAGGGGATGTTAAGTGGGTACGTTTGGGTCCCTATTGTACTGGTAATGTTCTTTGTCATGTGCGTACTGGTTGAAAATGACGAAAAAAGTTGAACTCTTCACAGGTATGTTTTTCTCTATGCATGTTACACTTCCATAAAAAATTGGAATATGATAATGTTGGAGTTTAGCATTTAAAGCATTTTCAAAAATAAATAAATTACAAATAATTACAGAAGAATAGATATTGTGTAGCCCTTGGTATCAGTGCGAGGTCCCTAGGACAGGGCTTTATTCTCTCAAGGTGAGTAGGTTACATGAAGATGCACTGTCTCTGGATACAAACAGGACAAATTGTATATTGGCTGCCATAAACAAGAAACTCTGGACAATAAAAGCTGTTGATAAAATCATTGCTACTGTTGCATCCAGAAAATTAATGCTGTTGCCAATGCCTCCTTCAACCCTTTCCTCCCTCGCCCCTCCCACCAACTTCCACTGGGAAGAATTTACTTAGTTCTTAGTCTTTCATGTCACTGAGTTCTCATTCAGTGTGCTGCTGGGTGATCATAGCCTCACATTCCATCTCAAGGGAATGTCGGATACAGACTCCAGAGCATCTATGTAGGGAGAATTACTCTGCCTAACGGAGAGGGCATTTGCTCACATACAGGTACTGGGACCTGCGGGACTGTTGAATGGTGAGATTCATAATCACTAACTTCCACAACAGTCAGTATCTTAATATTTGTGCTGGATTCCATTTCAAGTTGGTTATGCTGAGACTACATTTCCAAGAATTCCCTTGCTCATATAGTTCTTGGTGACAGCTTACTAAAAGTGAGGTTGGGAAAGACTTAGGAGGTTAAGTAAAACAGCAACAATTATGCTTTATTGGTTAGAGGCAGTAAGAGACGGATGCACACAATCAATAACCATGAAGAGCCAACAACTTTCCATAAACTTCTACCTTGGCTCCAGCAGCAATCACCTACTTTAGCTGGGCATTCCTAACTTGCAGATTTGCCAGCAAACACAGAGAAAATTGGTTCAGTTGCATTAGGGTGGAATAATATTATATTATCAAATCTAACACTATAACATTCACTTAAAAACTTGTTCAATTTTGTCTTATGTAAATATGTATGTCTAGTGATAAATAATAATTTCCAATAGTTTTAGAAATCAATATTACTTCTTAAATTGACTTAATTAGTTTTGGAAAAAATAGGTTAAGAGCTATGTTTTCATCTGTTAAGGGTAATGTGCTTTTAACCTTTTAATTAAAAATTTTCAAAGATTTGTTAATTTTGAAAAAGAAATGAATAAACATGAAGCATAATTCACATTTTGAATTATGCAAAACAATTGCAAAAGTAATTTCTAAATGAATTTCATTTTGAAAAAAAGAATTTTGAAACAATAACTTTTGTTCTCTCTAAAGATGGGGTCAGTATTTAAAATATTTTAATATTTTCAATGCACATAATATGAAAGAACTGTCTTTATCTTTGCTATCACAATTGACATGTACAACAATATTTTAAACTGTTATGTAAGCTTATTTTACGAACAAGTATATCCCCTAACTTTTGCATTGTTCCTTTGAAGCATCTTTCTTACATTCTGAAAATGTGACCTGAGGGCAATGATTCTATTCCATTTTACAGCTACAACTTACGTGTCAGAAAGTGAATATGAGAATCATAAAGCATTTCTCACCCAAAAAGGAAGGTTAAATTTATGACCCAATGTAAATCCTCAATCAGTTGGAAATATCAAGAAATACATTCCTTACATATCGATCATCTTTAAAAGTCTAAATAGAAACAAGACTGCAGCAAAAAATCAAAATAATTTGTTATATTTTAAAATATAACATCTGATTTTTATAAAGTACACATATGATCAATAAAATTTTGGTAAGTTCTGAAATAGTTTATTACTCTATTTTCTTAATTATTTTTACTGTGCATATTTTTGTAACTAATTATTGCTTCAGGTTTCAAACCACTTAGTTTTATTAGCTTCTTAAATTATGCTTGGACATGTAATGTGTCAAAATAGGACTGAGTTATTACTCCAAATTTTATGAAATTGATATTGAAAATATTTTGCAGATTGAAGTGGAATTTCACTTCAAAATAATAAACAACCAAGTTTCTAACAAAGACAATGTACTCTAAGGTATTATGAGCATTACAAACTTGAATGAGGTATATTTTATATTTTTATTTCAGTTATTCAATAAAATATTTATAGTTGTTATCCGATGAGTTTTACCTATGTATTAATATTAGTTTAAAGATTCATCTACAGTTCTCGATGACTTGACATATTCTAATAGACTTTGACTCATCACTGTCTCCTTGATTTAGAATCACAAGGACATATCCTCGAAGGGGGTGGTGTGGGGTTAACAAGTCGATAATTACTTTTTTCTTGGAAAATAAACAAACAAGCTTCATAAAGACAGTGACTATGTTACAAGAAGAAATTGTATGTTTTTTTCCAAATCCATACCATATTTAAAGATTACTTCCGAAACATTGGAAAGAAAACAAACTAAAATTTGGTAGCAAATAGTTCCAAGACAACTTTGCAATGAAGTGCAAATTGTAGAGGGTAGGGGAGACTTAAAATCCAACAAGTTCTTGAGATTGAGGTACAAACAGCTAACAAAATATAGTCCCTCAGGTTTCAAAACCTTGCACTCTCTGAAATGCCAGAAACACTATTTATTTCTTCACTTTTTGCCTTATCGCACACTGTCCCCAGATGATGTTGTATGTGGTGTAAATTAGACAGACAGTTTATTGAATATACTTTTAGTCCATCTTCTGTAACACACAAGGCATCACTTTCACGGTGTCACTTCAGAGTAATAAAGGCAGACTAGAGCAATATTTTAAGTCTGACCGGGTAACAAATAGTTTGGGAAACTGCAAGTGCTATATTATTGTGATAGCTCAGTAAGATACACAGCACACTGGATGCAATCTTAACTATGATCATTGGGTCAGCTTCCTGTATTTGCATAAAATCCTGTATAATAGATGCATATCGCTCATGAAAAACTTGGGGGTGCAGGTATAAATTTATTCCATTCAGCGTATGCTTTACCCTGACTACCATCATTATTTCCAAATCATGACATATGCAAATCTCTGATTTTTTTCTGGATTATGGAGCTAGAAGAGAGACAAATAATGGTGAGATTGCAATACTTTACTCATCTTGCGTATTTGATGATTATTATGAGTCAGGCTATATATACTAAATTTTTAAAAAGATAGAGTTACTCTTAGAAGAAATGGGACTTAGAAACTCACATATCTAATCATAAAGAAGGTAACACTTCCACAGAGACAGAAATCGTAAGGAGTGAATAAGTGGCAGTTTCAATACCTACAAAAGTATCAGGAGTTATGTGGTGGTGGCTCTACTGTTTATAATTTTCAGAAAAATGAAAAGAAGATTCTTATAGAAAATTAAATTGTATTTTGTGAATATGCACCTTCTTGTACCCTAGATTGGGCTTTCTTTCAGACAAAGTAAGTTAGATGTAAATAACATGAAAAGAGTGATGTATACAGATTTTTGTAACAGAAAAAGGGAGCCCGCAGAATCCTAAAATTTGATATTGCTTTTTTGCCTAACCACCAGAGATTTTAGGGAAAAATATACCTTCAGTGAATAACATATTCAAATATATCAACTTGCTCTTTGTTTTTGTATATTTTAATGTAAATACTGAAAGTTCCCCCCCTAGTAAGGTAAATGAAGAATATTGTCTAGTCTAAGGCAGCAGAGAGAGCAGCGTCAGAGCAGAAGGTATCTGCTCTTTGCAGGTTCAACATTTCTTATGTCGACTGTATGAAAGAAACAATCAGACTGGAGAGAAGACTGAGATGAAGAAGGAATTTTCTAAATCAATGTCAGGCCTTTTTCTTGTTTGTTTATTTGTTTTATTTTTATTTTTTTCAGAATTACTAACAGAAAAGTCATTTCAAATGGAATGATAGTAGCTGAGTTTCCTCCTAGAAAAGAATGCTAAACCATCTGGTCTTTGTGTGGGGTTGTGTAGGTGATACAGTGCAAGTTTAGCAGTCTGTCTGACCTTTCAATGTAACACAAACAAATTTGTTTTCTTTTTTAAGTGGAAGAAGATGGTGTATGGAGTTGTGATTGTCCTTCAGTGAAAAGTAGGTACTAGGATACCGAATAGGATTCACTAAAATTAACTCCCCACACAGCACATTAAGGAATATATGCTATGAAGAACAGTCAGTCATGCTTCAAAATTCTGGAAGATGTCTGTTTAAAAACAGAAACTAAAAATCAAACCCAATTGTAATCTGCTTTATATCCATTTTATTTCCTGTGTGTTGACATACTGTAAGCTTCTTATCCTTCTTTTCTTCTGTCCCTGACTTATTACAACAAGCCTATGTCTGAATCAATGATTCCACCAAGACTCTTAGGTAGATTTCTGAAAGACTCTCCATCTTTTCAAATTTCAAGCAGCAAGTCATAAATTTGATCAGTTCATTTCAGAATTCTTTTGTTTAAATCTCTTATTTCTGATTCTCTCATCCCCCATAATCCAAAGTGAACCCTATCAATTTCTCACTTATGTCTCCATCTATGTGTGATGGTTAATTTTAGGCATTAACTTTACTGGATTAAATACCTGGAAATCTGATAAACCATTCTTTTGGGGTGTGTCTGGGAGGATGTTCCAGAGAAGATTAGCATGTGTGTCTGAGTGGACTATGTAGGAAAAACCCACCTCCAATGTGGGCAGGCTCCATCCAGTCAGCTGGGGGTCTAAAGAGAACAGAAACAGAGAAAAGCTGGATAGATAGATAGATAGATAGATAGATAGATAGATAGATGATAGATAGATTGATGATTGATAGATTTCTGCTGGAGCCAAGACGCACTCTTCCTTTCCTGTCCTTGGAAAAGCTGGATAGATAGATAGATAGATAGATAGATGATAGATAGATTGATGATTGATAGATTTCTGCTGGAGCCAAGACGCACTCTTCCTTTCCTGTCCTTGGACAATAGAACACCAGGCTCCCTAGCATTTGAACTCTGTGATTTATACCAGTGACCCCAGGGTTCTTTGGCCCTCACCTCTAAGTGAGACACTATCAGCTTTCCTGGTTCTGAGGCCTTTGGACTTCAACTGAGCCATGCCACAAGCATCCCAGGGTGTCCAGCTCGCAGACATCTTGTCACAGGACTTCTCAGCCTCCTGCGACATAAATTTTAGAAATTGTTTCTGAGTCTATCCACTAGTCCATTAGTTTTCCTTTTTATCTCCAGGTAGGCATTTCCCATGATAAGAAAAAATAAACTTTGAACATATCTGTTCAGAACTGATAATGTTCAGCATGCCTTTTAAACAATCATTTTCATTTTTGCATTTGAGCATCGCATATTTTACAAAATATTTTCTGTATATTTCATCACTTCAAACGCTTAAAGCATTTTAAACCTTGTTTTCTGACTTTCTCTATCAGCTCCAAGTATGTTATGCATGCCTTCTTCCAAAAAATAAGCTCAAATACTTTTTCATGCAATGTTCATTTATTTTCCTCACTGCATCTACTTCAGCCCAGTCTATCAACATCATTCAAACTGTATTCAGATTTCCTTAATAATTTAAGATTTAGTGAGATAATAGTACTAATCGTATAATCAACAGTATGGAGAACTAGGATTACTACTTGGGTCATCACAAAAAAAAACTAACTGTATCAAGTACTTACATTAAGATTGTGTTTTTGTTGACAAAATAAAACATAATGAACAGGATAGATTATATTTTCCAGTGAAACACAATATAGTCTCAAATCATTTGTGTGAAAATGATAAAGAACTTTAAAAAATCAAACATATCAAATTAATAGGAAGAAAATGATGATGAATATAAAGAAAAATACTAGATCTGTTATTTTTAAGTGGGCAGCAATAAATTTAAGTGTAATCGCTAGGCAACATACTTGAAGTAGTATTTAATAGCATAACACTATAGCATGTCACTGCTAGTCGGGGGGGGATGCCTCTAAGAACAAAATAAGCAATGTGAGTCTCAGTCCACAAAGAGGATTTAAATGTCATGACACCTACAGACTAGAAGAAATTCAAACACATCTACAAAATGACTTCCAAGTAACCTATAGATTAGGGTTTGATTAAATCATTGAGGACTGCAGGTTAGTTACACTAACACGATGAACGATCACGGTATATAACAAAGAAGGTATATTGATGTTAAGGTTATATTCAGTAGTCCCTGATTTAAATGTGATATGAATAGGCAATCTTTGCCTTAATTTTTTTTACCTGTATATTATATATATTTTGGAGATGGAGTTACATTTACAAGCTTAGATTTGCTTTAAAATACCTTTTGAGACCGTAAAGAAATAGTCCAAGTGATATTGCCATAAAAAGCCTTTATTTCGAAGTAAACTGCCAGGCATATGTTCACATTTGAAAAGAAACTTCTCTTGGGAAAGGTAGGGGATGAGGATAAAGTAAAACTGCAAGATTAAGTAAATATTATAGCCACTACACTCCTAATACCAATGGTGCCTTTTTACTCCCTGAATAAATGACAGGGTATTTTTTATTACATTTTAGTCTTGCAACATGCTGCTTTACCGAGTCAATATACAGTAGATCTTTAAGACTAAAGCAACAGAAGAAATAAATGGGGTGGAGTTTGCCATTGACATAAAAGATATCCATTTACACAATTCCATGGTTTAGAAAATAAAGAAAATCATTATTTTTTTCCAATTGACTATTTGAGGCTTTGAGAGAGAATATTGGTATTTCATTGTCAACAATGAAGTATGAGCATAATGGCAGTTCACATGGGGATTAAGTTAGTTACAGAAAAAAGCAAATGGATACTCTCTGAAAAAGCTTAAAATGTTTGCAGTTTATACCTCTTAATATCATTAAAATATCTTTTTTCATTTTTGATTATAATAGAAATTTGGGGAGAACACATACCTAGAACTCATAAACACCTTCAAAAGAGAAATATTTAATTCAAAACAGAGCTGAGCATAAAGTAATGCATGTGTGTATATACATGTGGATATGTATATATATTTATATAATACACACATGGACACATACATGTGTATATATGTATGTGTGTATATATATGTATATACACTGAAACATATTATTAATGAATATTGTATTAGTCTGTTTTGCATGACTATAAGAAATGCCTGAGGCTGGTTAATTTATAATGAAAGGAGGTTTATTTGGCTCACAATTCTGCAGGCCGTACAAGAAGCTTTGCACCAGCATCTGCTTCTGGTGGGAGATTGAGGGAGCTTCTAATCAATGTGGAAGGCAAAAGAGGAGCAGGTATGTCACGTGATAAGAGTGGGATCAAGAGTCTATAGTTATACTCAATACAAGATGAGGAGAGGGAAAATGAAGTTTTTTACTAAAGATTGTAAATTAATACATATATAAGGAATGATATAATGAGAAACCCCCAATTTAATAACTTATTTAGACAAAGATCACCAACAGATGTTAAAATCATGGGGTGAAAGATTGCTGGGAGACAGGATATTTGTGCAGTTTCAAAATGTCACATCACAAATTACTTAATAATTACAAAGGAAAATATATACGTTTTCCATGGAGATAGCTGCCACTTATCACCTTAGCTAAGAAGTCAAGCTGAATCATCAACAGTGGAATAGCTTGACGTTATATAGCTTCAGATGTGATGCAGTAGGAAGTACAGAATATTCACTCTACGGTGTTTTGCTGGAAATGCTGGACCTAAATAAAATCTTGAGGAACAGCAAGATGAAGTCATAATGTAGAATGTTCTAGAAGGGCCTGAATCCTTCAAAAGTTTTATGTCATGGAAAATAAAGAGAAACTGGAATGTGAGCAGGGATGTTTCAGATCATTACAGATCAAAGAGGTATCACAGGTATATCATTGTGTGAATGCATATTGATTGGTTCCCTAAAAAGAAACACAGCAGGATAAAATGGAGAAAAATAGGTGAACTCTGTTGACCACGTGTTGTGCTATTAATAAAGTAAAAGTTGATGTTCTGAGGTATGCTAGTGGTAATGTATTTGTATAGGGGAAGGTTCCTCTTTGGAAATGTTTGTTAATTATTTTGGAGTGACGTTTCATTATATTTTCATCTTGATCTCAGATAGTTGGTAAAAGGTAACTTTTATATGAGATGATTTTTAAAAATGGGTTTTTTCCCAAATATTGACCATTAGGTATGAAATATGGATAAAAAGAAAACATAATGAGGGAGGGAAAATTTGATCAAGGGCATAGCATACATCAGTGATATTTTAAGGAAGTTTCTGGGAGTCTGCCTCATGATATCTGTTAATTTCATTGACCAGAACTTTGCCATGTGTCTGCATGCCCACAAGGAGGACTGGAAATGTAGGGAACTTTCTAATCATAAGTAAAGATAAATGTGAGGGGTCTATTACTGAGATAGAAGAGAGAATAGATATTGGAAGTAAATTAGTAGTCTTTGCCAGAGACCTAGCATGAGTATAGGGAGTAAAAAAATAGAACATGGAGACATGTATAAAAGTTACAGAACTTACTAATGTGTAAGTGTTCACTGACCTTCTCTGACATTCCCCCATCTTCAAAGAGGGAAGATCCTTGGTCCTTGATTAGATCCTAGGCTTTGCTTTCTGACAAAATGCAGGTAATTGACTACTCCACTGCAGTACTTTACTAATTTTTGAAAAATGAAGTTCATTTCCCCACAGAAAACACATTTAAATGAGACTTAATTCCTGGGGGTGGAGGGTGCTAGTGCATATGAAGGAAGCTTGGTGCAGTGAAGGCAATGAAGAATTGCAGAGAACAGCAGTGCACTAGTGAGGACGTTGAACGAGGAAGAGGTTTTTGTCCACTTTCGTAAATGAGAAAGTTTAGAGAAAGAGGAAAAGAAAAGGCCCACCCAAAACTAGGTTTTCTGGGAAATATCTGAGTTAATATTCAGAAGTGAAGTGGCAGGAGGAAGGAGGGAAGGAGACAGAAAGGGGAAGGAGAGTGATGAAGGAGGGAAGGAGGTACAGAAAGACTGAGCATGCCAAGGTGAGAGGGAGATATTTATAAGATGTTTTGATGAGGCCGGGCACGGTGGCTCACGCCTGTAATCCTAGCACACTGGGAGGCTGAGGCAGGAGGATCGCTTGAGCTCAGGAGTTCAAAACCA
>CAUYRT010015812.1:0-15815 GCA_963574885.1 Lepilemur ruficaudatus | reverse complement strand
GGAAGCCTGCTGGAATACATCCATACCAGAGCTTTGAGAGCCCTCCCAATGAGAGCCTTTTTTCTGAGTATTTGTGGGATGCTTTAATGAGATGAAAATATATAGATGATTAAGTATATATAATTTATATGGAAAAATCTTTTATTAAAAATTTTTTCTTGACATTACAGCTGAAGAAAACCAAATTGTGAATAGGATCCAAAATCCTCACTAGTTTAAACTAATAGGATAAGCAGGTACCTACATTTTCATTCATAGTTTTCACAGGGATGTCCCAGGGGTTTCCGTCTCTCTGCCTCATGTTTCCTAGAAACAGTGTTTCTTAGAAAAGCTGCTCAGAGTAGTTAACAAATGCATATGCATGAGTTGGAGAAACATGGCATTCAGTATTATAATTTATGTAAACATCAAATTAAAAATAGAAAGATGCACCTAGCTATTACTTACCTAATGCTTACTCATTTTAAAAATTGATTTTTTTGCTTCATTCCACTTTATCATAGGAAAAGAACACCCCCCCCACACTAGAAATATATTAAAAATGCTGTGAATTTTGTCATTAAAATATTTATTAATAAACACATCTTATTTCCAAACACATCTGTTTCAGATCTCATGGTAGATGTTCCTGGACATGGAAAGGTGGTGGTGGACATCGCATATGGTGGAGCATTTTATGCATTTGTTAGTGCTGAAAAGTTAGGACTTGATGTTTGTTCTGCAAAGACAAGGGACCTTGTAGATGCAGCAAGTACAGTGACAAAAGCAGTGAAAGCTCAGGTCAGTGCAATTTCTGCCTTCATAACAAATGTTCTCCTCTGTGACACGGACAAAATAGAAATTATTATATCTGTAAAGAAAATTAAATATCTAATATTTAAATTAGTAGTACATAAGAATAGAGTACTGGTTAAAATCTTAGGCTCTAGAGCAAAACTACATATGAGTTCTAGCTTTGCCACTTGTAATGTTCATAACCTTGGATAAGTTACGTGACTTCCGTATGCCTCAGTTTTCCTATCTGCAAAATGGAAATTATGAAATACCTGCTTCATAGGGTTCTAAGAATGAAGTAAGTCAATACATGTAAAAGACCTAGAATAGTATCTGATCCATAATGTTCAATAAATTATAATTATTAATAGTAATTCTTCTATACTAATATAGTTTGTGGTTATTTAAATATATAGTAAATATATAGAATTCCACTAATTTAACATACATGTGCTTTGGTATATGTGGTCATTCTGTAAAACTTGAAAATAATGAATGCAAAATATAGCTTACAAAATAGATTTCATTAAGTCTTATAAGACTTTCTCTTATTCACAGAGAACATTAATTCCTAATCAGTGAATCGTTTCCTATATTGCTAAGAAGTTACTCAAATAACTACTCAAGTAACTCTAGTTTTGGCTTGGGAAAGCTATTCTGATAAAATCGGTTCAGTCTGACCCATTTTACCTTAAAATTGGGCTCTATAAATAAAATATAAGTACAGAATGTTTAGTATATGAGAATTTATTGGTAGTAGTAAAACATAACATATGAAAGATAATGTCTAATATACTTGTACTAATAATTATTAGGAGGCCTATTTAATGCTTCTGAGGCTTTAACATAATTTATAACTTAAATAACCAAATAAAAATATATACTATATCACTGTTCTAAATTATTTTTCCAGGATTGTCAATACCAATATGTGGAATTATGTTATCACAGTAAATTCTAAAGCTCTGGATTTACATCAGTTTTCTGTTCCATTCAGTAGACAGATAATAGTTTGAGTTATTTAATTGGGCACAAAATAATTTCACCTGACTTTTAATGAACTCAAGAGATAAAGTCACGGTTTTCTTAATAAAAGGAGTAATTTTGAACTTCTCATTTGAGCTTGAACTTCTCAACAAAGTGGCAAGGGGTGGACTTTGAGGAAGGAGGGATTCTGAGAAAAATATGAGGACGAGTTCTATTATTGACGTGCCAGGCAGTAGAACTGCTTTGTGAATGGCTGACCATTTGTACTATCCAAGCGGATTTAGTGAAAGGCCTTTTGGTGGGGGCTAAAGTTGATTTAATACAAATTCATCTTCATTCTTTCATAAGACCTAAACAGACATTTATCAAGAACATATTGTACGTCATTATGCTAGATGCCAGAGACTAAAAAAAAAAAAAACAAACAAAAACCCACCTTCAAGGATCTTGCTTTAGTGGGAGCAGCGAGCATAGTTGTGAACCGAGTTATTCTGGAATGGTGCTGAAGCGGGCGTGGGGCATAGGAGCTTTAAGAGGATGGAAAACAAAAATCCAATCTGCAGGCCTCTTTAACTCAGCTTTAGATGGACTCTTTGGGTTTTAAGAACCCAATTCTATCAATTGCTTTAAATGACAGGTAAGTGCAAGTGGAATGTACTAATTGTCCAGATACACAGGGAAGTAAGAGTGTAGTAATCTGTGTCACACTATCAGACATCACAGAAATCCAGGAAAAGCTAAACAACTAGACCTTCCAAGAACAAAAGGAAGCATTTCGTATTTGGGCCTGAATGTACCTTTGAGTGATTTAGCTACCCTACCAGGACCCACCTCTGTCTGTGTGTATCTGCTGCTTTTCGTGGGAACCAGCTGACTTCATTCTTTACAATAAATCTTTCCATCCAATTGTTTCTCTTACCTAATAGCTTCTGCATCCTTAGAACATTTGCTTACTCATGTCTTCTCATAATCCTTGTCTCTATCACTTATTAACTTCAGTTCTAGGTACTCATTGCCTGATTTTTCTACTTAACCCCTTCAAGCTCCTGGGAATGAGAATATGATTGCCTTAGCTCATCCTGTTGGAGCAGCCACGGCCAGCCTGTGGATTGACTATCCTGGGGTCAGTGCTTCAAAGAGAGTGTATGTGTGTTTGAGCGGTGGGATGTGTATAAAATGGGACTATTCTTTTAGTAGAGTCTATGTGTAGGGCAACAGCCTTAGAAGAGATTCAAAGTATAAGAATTATAACTTCCAATAAAACTATGTTTATTCATCTAGATAAAGACATAATTTCTAGCATTTAGTTCCTTACCCTAAAAGGTATTTGAAAAATGATAAAGATTGAAAAGTTACATTTGAGAGTGCCCCATCTACATTATCTATAAAAATAAATTTGAATCAAAATATTTATTTTCCATGTGGCAGATAATTTTTGTTGTTATTTGCAGTTTAAAATTATTCATCCTGATAGTGAAGATCTTGCCTTTCTATACGGAACTATAATAACAGATGGAAAAGATGCGTATAGCGAGGAGCCAACCACCAACATCTGTGTGTTTGCAGATGAACAGGTATTAAAACTGTAATTTTAAGGCTTAGAAGCCAGAATATGAAACCAAAACACTGAACATTCTTGTCCTTATTTATTTTGAAACAGGTTGACAGAAGTCCTACCGGTTCAGGAGTGACAGCCCGAATTGCCTTACAGTATCACAGAGGGCTTCTAGAACTGAACCAGACCAGAGCCTTTAAAAGCAGTGCAACTGGCTCAGTATTCACAGGAAAAGCTGTGAGGGTGAGTGACACCCTTAGCTTCTTATTCATAAATGTCTTCCTTGTGGGACCGAAGAAGCCTGAGTTGGGTGTTTGATAAGTTTCTTCACTCAGCTCTCAGAAGAGAATTTTAAAGCAGGCCTGTAAAAACTTCTTTTCCACTAGGACATTGGTTCTCAAGTTTGGTCTTGGAACCCAAGAAGGTGCCTAAGGTCCTTTCCATGGGTCCAAAGTTCAAAACTGTGTTCATAATACTAAGATATTATTTGTTTTTTGCTGTCATCCTCTCAAGAGTGTACAGTAGGGTTCTTCAGAAGCTACATGATGTGTGAAATCCCAACCAATTGAATGCAGAAGCAAATATGAGAATCTGGCTGTCTTCCGTCAAGTCAGACATGACAGAGGTTTGCAAAAGTGTAAAACAGTGCCACTTTTCTCATTAAATGTTGTTTGTTTTGGCAAATAGTTATTTTCATAAAAATAGGTTATTTATATTGTGACATATAATGAGTTTATTATTTTCTTAAATGAAGTAATGAACTAATATCTTTAATTCCCAATTCAGCAAATATTGAAAGATAATATACACGAACAAAAATTCTTTGGGATCCTCAAATCTTAAGATATAAAGGAGTCCTGAGACCAAAAGATTTGAGAACCACTAAATTAGGGTGTCAGGGGTTTTTTATTTTGGTTTTATTTTATTCCATAGTAGTGTTTCATGTTATATAATAGGATGTGGAAGCCCTGAAAAGTTGTAGACAGAATTTTTATAATGGAATCAAATTTTAAATGTGCTAAAAAAGCTAATGAATGAATCTACTCATAGTAGTAAATAAAATCTATTGTAGAGTGATTAATCTGCATTTATTAAATGAATCTACTCTTAAAGTGTCCTTTAACATAGCTAACTATCTTAATATAGCTGTTTTTAAGGTTTGGTTTTCTGAATTTGAATTTTCTTTAACTTAGGGATTCCTATATCATCTAGTGATCTTGTGATAAACCAAACCATTTATGTTATATGCAAAAATTTGGAACACATTGTCTTCAGAATCCGAGATTGAACATAAAAACAATAATCTACAGCATATATTGGGTACTTCACAATCTGTCAGTTTCAACCTAAGTGCTTTACACATACAATCTCATTTAATCCTCACAAGAATCCTAAGAGGTTGATACTGTACTTTTATTATCCCTTTTAACAGATGATAAAATGGTGAATTAGAGAAGTTAGGTCATTTGCCAGAGGTGAGTTAATGAGTAATGGAACCAGGCTATGAACGTGGATCTCTCTGAGCAGACCCTACGCTATTAAGCACTATAGTAGATTGCTGCCAGACAAAGAAAGTTCAGTGGGGCTTTGTATTATAGCAGCTTCATATTAATAAAAAGATAATAAATTACTGTACCCTAATATATGGCATTTTACCTTTCGCTTCAGGTATTCTTGTTTAAAAAATTAGAAAATAAAAAGATCTTATAGTTAAGATTTGAAGTTATTTATTTTACAGTTATTATCATGCTTGCCAGAATATCTTCTCTTCTACCGTACTCTTTTCCTCTCTGCCTGGGCTCTTCCAGGCTCTCTGAGCGTACCTGCTCTGTCTCTGTACCTGCCCCGCTTCCTTTCCCTGTCCTTGTTAGGTGTCCCCATCATTTCATTCTTAGCTCCCTTCTCATCTCATCTACAATTTGATGCCACTGGGCAGTTCCATCCATTTCCTAGGCTTCAATTCTCAACCATCTGCTGCTGATGACTCCCAAAACCTCATCCCTGCCAATGCCTACTCTGTACTTCCTGCTGAATCTACCACTCTCGGTCCCAGCTGTTCGCTATATTCATCTTTATATGATTGTCCCACAGGTGTCTCAAACTTGCCTTCTTAAAAAGTTCTTCCTTCCTACAACATATTCCTCCTCTCTCATTCCCTGTCTTGGTTAATGGCATCACTAGCATCACGTCCAGGGTAGACTCTGTGGTCATATTTAACTTATTCCTATTCCTCAGTTCCCACATATGTTGGTCAACAGGTCTGTCAATTCTGCCTCCAGGGTATCTCTATGTTATGTTCTTCTCCGTTTTCACTAAAAATTACCCTAATGACTCTGTATTCAATCAGTGAATTGAGGTTATCTCAGAACAGATGTTTAGGTTTCTAGTCTCTCCCCTCTCCAATTCATCCCTCACTTTACAGCTAATGTGTCTAAAACACAAGTCTGACCATGTCACTCTCCTTATGTCCCTTGCCCATAGGATTAACCCTGGGGCTAATGATAAAAGTCAAAACAACTTTAATATGATAAAAATCAAGAGTAAAACTTTTAGGCCAGATATGATATGAGTGCAATATTTTGATAGTATACTCCTTTCATCTTCTTTTTGCAGGAAGCAAAATGTGGTGATTTTCAAGCTGTCATAGTGGAAGTATCCGGACAAGCGCATTACACGGGCACAGCAAGCTTTACAGTAGAAGATGGCGATCCACTGAGGGACGGGTTTCTTCTCAAGTGACTTCTTCCATGACGTTTAAGGGCTGTCTTTTTAAAGTAATGATTGTCCATAAGTGATGTTTTCTCTAAATTATGTGAAAACCAATATCCAAATTATACATATAAGCTCATTTCCATTTTTCTAAAATAGTACACTGCGGCTAAATATAAAGTCACTGTACCTCATATTTGCAAATGCACATTGCTATAAATGTCACTTATGTCTAGCATACAAAACGCCAGAATTCAGAATCTTTTTCTAGTCATTAACATATCAGGTAAAATTAAAACTTAGTTACTTTTAAATTTTACCCTGGTAATTACTATGAAATTTTGTTTTAAAGGCTCTTTGAATAACATCTGGAATTGCAGCCCTCACAACAATGAATTACAGGCTCATTATTTTAGTATTCCAGTCTGAATAAAACAATGCCCTCTCGATAAGCAGCATGTAAAGGAGATGGATTATCATCGGGTACTTAACACTTAACAGCCTGAGACGGATCAGCTCAGCTTTTTTGACTAGGAATTGTCATAGCTGTTGCTGGGATACTACTATACTGCAAAGCCCAGCTCCTACCCCTACAGGTATTGAAGTATCATAAACTGATGTTGGAAGACCAACTAGTAATCAGGCTTTTGCTATATGTTTAAAGCTTTTATAAAAGGTATTGTTTATTGCATTCATTATTAAAATACAGATACATGGTAGAAATTAATCAATGAAATCTTTCAATGGAATTAGTCTCACACTCTATCAACTAAATGCTAGGTAGAATTAAAACATGAAAGAAATGTTTACTATCGGCATTCTTGCTAGTTAACACTTATCTGTGGAGCCTTTGTGTGTGTGAGACAGGGTCTCCCTTTGTTACCCAGGCTGGAGTGCAGTAGTGTGATCATAGCTCACTATAGCCTTGAACTTCCGGGCTCAAGTGATCCTCCTGCCTCAACGTTCTCAGTAGCTAGGACAACAGGCATGTGCCACCATGCCTGACTGATTTTTTTTTGATAGAGATGGTCTCTGTATGTTACCCAGGCTGGTCTCAAACTCCTAGCCTCAAGCAGGCCTCCCAAAGTGCTGGGATTACAGGCATGAGCCACTGTCCTTGACCTTATAAAAAGGCCTTTAAAAATAATATTTGATTATTATCAGTCATTGTAAATCGAAGCATTAAAATATTCTCTCTTTTAAAATGTGATATTCTTGGCCGGGCGCGGTGGCTCACGCCTGTAATCCTAGCACTCTGGGAGGCCGAGGCGGGCGGATCGTTCAAGGTCAAGAGTTCGAAACCAACCTGAGCAAGAGCGAGACCCCGTCTCTACTAAAAATAGAAAGAAATTACTTGGCCAACTAAAAATATATAGAAAAAATTAGCCGGGCATGGTGGCACATGCCTATAGTCCCAGCCACTTGGGAGGCTGAGGCAGAAGGATTGCTTGAGCCCAGGAGTTTGAGGTTGCTGTGAGCTAGGCTGACGCCATGGCACTCACTCTAGCCCGGGCAACAGAGTGAGACTCTGTCTCAAAAAAAAAAAAAAAAAGAGCTGTTATCAGAGAAAAGCCTCGGGACATAGATTTGTTGTGTAAATTGAGGACCTGCAGGTTTGTCTTGCATACCCTTAGGCCTGTTAATGGTTTACAAAGGATGTCTCCAAGAAGGGAGGGGGGCATGATGAGGTATGCCTGACCTCCTTCCTCCTGGCAGGCAATTTAGTTTTAGGATATTCCTTTGGCCAGGAGGAGGTCCATTCAGTCAGCCGGTGGTGGGGTGAGCCTTAAAATTTTATTTTGGTTCACATGTAAGTACCTGTTTGACCCTTAGAGCAGGACTTACATCCTAGGTTAGCAAGTGCAGGCTATGCTTTCTGAGTTCTAAACACCAAGAATCTCATGAGCCGAGTTCTATCAGGCTCCAACTCGCTGTAGGGGAGAAAAGATTCCCTGGGAGAAGTGAAGGGCGATAGTTTAGGAGGACCTTGAAATTCTGCATTGGTCTGTGAGCTGCTCCCAGATGCCCACTGGCCCAGAGCCTCTGGGTCACAAACTTCCTGCAGACCCGAGACATGAAATCTGGGGATGTCCAGCTTTCTGAAACCACAATTAGGGAGGCCCTAAAACCCCTGATTCCTCTAACAGTTTTTCCCAGTATTTGGGCTACAGGTGAGGTAGTGGTCGCCATCTTGATAGCAAACGCCAGGAAAGCCGCCACTGGCGTCGCTCGGTAACCACGGAGACACCCGTGCCCCTCCCGTTTCTCATCCGTAGAATCTGTAAACTACAATTCCCATCAGCCTGATTCCTCTACTTGACCACGAGTCGTCTAGATTTGGCTTGTCGGCCGCCGCAGCGCTGCCGCAGTGAACTGCGGGAGTTGCGGTTCGCGACGTGGCCTCGGTTTTTGCGCAGGGAAGCTCCAGAACTACAATTCCCTTGAGCCAGTGGGCTCACGCAAGAGCACGGAGCAGCTGGGTCCCCTTGGCCCGCCTGCCAGTGCCTGAGAGGTAAGAGAGGGCGGGGGGAAGGAAGAGGAGGCGGGATCCGGGCTCTGCGTTGGCTGCGGCCTGGCACCAAAGGGGCGGCCCCGGCGGAGAGCAGACCCAGTGGCCCCGGCGATTATGGACCCGGCCGAGGCGGTGCTGCAGGAGAAAGCACTCAAGTTTATGGTGAGGAGACGGTGTAGGCCGGGGAACGGCGGAGGCGGGGGCGTTGGCGGCGTCTCTGAGCTCGGGCCTGGGCCGCCCGCCCACTGCGGGACTTGGCAGCGGGACCCTGGGCCAAGGCCCGTGACGAGGGCGGCCGGAGGGACGGGATGAGAGCTCCGGGAAGGAGGCTGGGGGTTGCAGAGCGGACCCAGGGTGGGGGCAGCAGCTCCGCCATCTTGTGGATGAGAGGCCAAGTGACAGCGGGAGCTTAATCGAGGAGGGGGCACCAGGCGGCGCGCGGGGCCCAGGAGGGAAAGGGGCGTGGGGACAGTTACTGAAGAGCGGAGGAAGCCCAGTGGAGAGACGCCGTGAGGCCGCTGGTCACCTTCCCGGTGTCAGGGTTACTGTAGGTAAGGCCCCGGAGAGGAGGTGCACTCGGGAGTAGGGAAGGGGAGCACGAGATAGTGGGAAGACAGATATTGTGGGTAGGGGGAGAATAGGCAGGGCTGGATGCAGATGGATTTAAGGGTGGAGGAGGGAAAGTCGAGGCCGGTGGGAGGCTTGTAGTTTTGTGAAATGAAGAGGGAAGATAGGCTTTGCCTTGAGGGTGAAATCTCAGCTTGGCCAAACTAATGTTGACAAACTCTGGCCGGGAAGAGGCCTTACTTAAGAAGATTAAGGACTGGGAAAGAGGACCTAGGGCTATACCTTGGGGAGGAAGAGGGTGTAGACTTTGAACCAGAATTAAAAATGTCGGGGAAAAGGGATATATACTTTGGAAGAAGGTAAATATTATAGTAAGGACAAGTTGATGAAAAGTAAGAGGCCAGTTGGTCAGGGAAACATAGGTATAGGAGATTGGGGGCAAAATTAGTATCTAATAGGGTAAAGCAAAACAAAACTTGGAGCTACATTGTGGAGGTAGTAAAATATGGGGCCAGGTGCTGATCACTTTCTGGAAAAGGAAAGGCCATGGAGATTAGAGTTGCAAAGACCCATAAGAAGTGATGAGATCTGTGGAGAAATTCAGAAGATTTAGGGTGACTCTAGGTAGTGGGTAATCTGAGATTAAGTCAGGACTGGTGGTTACTCATCAGTTTTAGGTTGAAGCACAGTGTGAGCATGGATTGGACTTTGTGGGTATGTTTAAACCCCTTGAAGACTGTTTAACTGTATCATGCATTTCTTTTGCTATGCTTATCTTTGGCAAATTTATATAGTCTGATATTTGATGCTTTTAATTTGATGCTTCTTGTGTATCCTAGGTATAAAACCAGGCTTTGTGACTACAACTAAAGGATGATGGAATGCATAGACTTTTAGCTTAACAGGTGGACTTAGGGACATTGATATTATTTTCATTCAAGTCTTGCTTTTTTCAGAAGCAATTGTAACCTGTTACTTCAAATCTTACTCCTTTGTTAAAAAAGATAGTTATTTTGTATCTTTGCATAAAATACCACAACAAATCTAAAAAAAGATGGGTACCAATCTAATTGAATTTAGGCTGTAAACTGCTCCATTTACAAGAATACTTTTTCAGAGACTGGTCAAATATTAAGAGATCTTGACATTTTTTAGGACTTTAGAAGCAAATGAAAATTGCTTTATCTCTCTAGCCAACTTCTAGATTTAAATTAGAAAAGTTCCTTATTTTTGTTTTCCTACTTACAGGGTTAATTTTTAATCCTGATCCTGACACTTATGTCAAATTTATGGAATAATGTGAGTTATAGATCATAAAGAGACATTATGAGATCATCCTTTTTACTCCCCATTAAGAAGACCTCAGCCTAGGAATATCCTCAGCCACTTCATCTCTGTTTTGTACCAGTGAGTTATGTTTTGATAATGGCCTCCTGATTGAGTTAAGGAAGACTTGGAGATGACCATGTAGTATTCCGCAGCTTTTAGGGCACCGTACATTATTAATTGAATTAGTTTCTATATGGACAAGCCAATTTTTTCTTTAATTTTAGTTACTTTCATTTTTGACCTTGCCTGCTGTTGTGGCTCCTGTTTGAGAAAAGGTCAACTGGAAGAGGGTCACCAAGAATGACACCTTAATCACAGAAGCAGAGAACAGAGAGTTAGAGATTTTGTATTCTCTTTCAGCTCAGTAACAGTCTTATTATGAATCTGAGTAAGTCACAACTTCTCTTTGGTTCCATTTACCATGCTATAAGATGTTTATTCAGAGTCAGTTTTGAGATAGGAAGATATTTTATTTGAACTTACATCAAGTAATTAGTGTACAGTACACATAGAAAGACTATCCTTTTTTTTTTTTTTTTTTTTTTTTTTTGAGACAGAATCTTGCTCTGTTGCCCGGGCTAGAGTGAGTGCCCTGGTGTCAGCCTAGCTCACAGCAACCTCAAACTCCTGGGCTCAAGCAGTTCTTCTGCCTCAGCCTCCCAAGTAGCTGGGACTACAGGCATGCGCCACCATGCCCGGCTAATTTTTTCTATATATTTTTAGTTGGCCAATTAATGTCTTTTTATTTTTTTTTTTAGTAGAGATGAGGTCTCACTCTTGCTCAGGCTTGTTTCGAACTCCTGACCTTGAGTGATCCACCCGCCTCGGCCTCCCAGAGTGCTAGGATTACAGATGTGAGCCACCGCGCCCGGCCTGAAAGACTATCCTTTTAATCCCATAGAAAATTTTGTTCAGTATTTGGCTTTGTTCTGGCTTTACCCTTTCCCTCAATTGTGAATCGTTAATGGCAACTTTTGTACAGATTCCCAGATATCCACAGTTAAAAAAAAAAACAAAAAAACAAAAGGTGGCCGGGCACGCTGGCTCACACCTGTAATCTTAGCACTCTGGGAGGCCGAGGAGAGAGGATCGCCCAAGGTCAGGAGTTTGAAACCAGCCTGAGGAAGAGTGAGACCCCGTCTCTACTAAAAATAAAAAGAAATTAATTGAAATTATTTAAACTAGAAAAAAAAAGGTAAAATTGGTTTAAAATGCCAACATGAAATGGATACTCTTACGAATTTGCTCATTACCACATTAATGTAGTGCTCTGATTAGGAATTTTACAATAAAATCCTATTAGTGAGACTGCTAATTTAGAGTTGACCAGAGTTGCCCTTGGATACTTGTGAAAAATAGTTTAAGCATAATGTTTAATTTCTAAAAACAAAAAAATGATAGGAAAGCTGTAGTTTACGTTAAATAACTTGTGTGCTAACATATCACATTCAGCTTTAGCAGGCTCTCAAGGACCTTTCCTGATTCTTCTTTGGTCAACCAAAGTATAGGTTTAAACCTCAGAAAAGATAAATGGAACTGGAAGAGGACCTGGAAGAGAAATGAAAATGATTCAATATAGGCCTCATATATATATATATATATATTTAATGAATGAAAGATGAGCTGAGGAGGAATTTGAGGCTTATTTTTAAAAATAGACAGGATAAATATATTCTGTCCAACTAATCCCAGAATCAAGTAGGGGAACTTGAAACTTGGATGACATAATTTTAGGACACATATAAGTTTTTTTATAGAACTGATAGATATAAAAGATAATTATTATTGTATAACAAACCACTTCAAAATTTAGTGGCTTAAAAGAACCAATTTATTATTTCTCATAAATTTGATGGTTTTTCTGCTTCCCTTGGTGTTGCCTCGGGTGCCAGCATGACTGGTATGTTCAAAATGGCCACATTCACATGGCTGGCTACTGGCTGAGACTTAAGGTAGGGCTAACCACCTTCAGTTCTCTATATGGACCATTCTTCATGTGGCTGCATGGATTTCCTTAAAGTGTGGTGGCTGAGTTCTTAGAAGGAGGAAATAATCTCTACTAATTGATAGAGAGAGTGGCATGGGTAAACAGGGAGGGGGAATTACTGGGGGCCATCTTTTGAGACTGGCTACCAGAGATGCTATTCTAGTTGGATGTTCAGGCTAAAAATACAAATGGGATCATCCGAGTTTGTGGGTAATAACACTAGAAGTGCTTGGGAGGCATCTCTTTTTGAGGTAAACTTCTCAAGGAACTAACATGATCTCCTGCATGACTTGCCTTAATGACATCACTCTAAATATAATACTGGTTGAATTAATGTGATTCAGTAACTTTTCTTATTTACATGAGAAACATAGGTATTTAAAAACAAATTACATTTTTAAATAAATTTTCAGATTTTTCACTGTAATGGACTTTTCTTAGATCATTGAGACTGATTACCAGCTGGTAGGATGGACATTTGAAACTAGTTCTTAGTTTAAGTTGTCAGAGTTTCTGTGTGTCCTTTGTCTATTTCCAATTTAAATTAGCTTTCAAACAGTTTCTTTTCTGGATACTCTTATATAGGTGTTGAAGTATGAAATTACAAATTAGTAATAATTCTTTTAGCTTATTTTCTAGATTTGTGTGTATAATAAATATACATAGTAAATTATTGAAAGTGAGTTATTAGATGTAGACTAAAAGCTCTTTTACCTTGAATGGTTTTAGAAATTATTTATTGCTAAATTAGAAAATGAACTTTCAAAAGAGACCACTTGTTTAAATCCCGAAAAAAAGGAAGCAGATAAGAATTCTTTTCCCTTACTGAAGGGAGACAGAACATTATGTAAGATCTTGATCATGGTAAATGGCAGCATAATAAAAAAGGGAAGAATGAGTATCAAGGAAAAATATCTTATATTAAAATATTTTAAAATTCCATCTATTTTCTAGCAATATTTTAACACAGCACGGAAGTCCTTTCTAAATGTGTATAGTGAGAATCCATTGAGGATGAAATAGAAAATATTTAACAAAATTTTGCAACTTAGTCAATAAAAAGAAAACTTTCCCCTTCCTTAATAAATTAATCCCAGCGTCTTAAAATTGTTAATGGAGGGGGTAAAAAGTTTCCAGGGATCTTAATAGTTTGAAGTAGTATTCCGCAGTATTTACCTTGTACTTGGGGAATCTCTGGATAATTAGAACAGACTGAGGCATATTTCCTTTAGTTTCCCAAAGCCCAATTGAGATAGAGTGTTTTAAAATAACAGAAGTGGAAAAGATACTGAGATTGACGTAGAACTAAGAATCTGATTGTTCTCTGAGGCACTACCACCTGGGTACCTGGATTGCTTTTACATATGGCCAGGGCCGGGATTGGGAAGCAAGGGAGCAAAAGCCCCGGACCTAGGGGAGAATTCCTGCCTGCCTGATGAACCTTTTGAGTTGGAATTTCTTTCTGGTCTTGCTCCTTCTGTGATTTGGCTCTCCTTTGAGGACATACTTGCCTTCCTACTCCCAGACTTGTGACCTGAATTGATGCTATGTAAATAACAGGATAACACAGTAGAAGTGGGAGAAACTTTTGTTTCTTTTTAATATAGTCAACCATGAATAGCTAACAGCTATTACAGTCAGTCCCCTGTATCTGTGGCTTCCACATCTGCTGATTCAACCTAACTTGGGTTGAAAATATTCAGGAAAAAAACACAATAAAAAATAATATAGGGACCCTATGAGGTGTAATCCTAGCACTCTGGGAGGCCAGGTGGGATCACTTGAGCTCGGGAGTTTGAGACCAACCTGAGCAAGAGCGAGACTCCATCTCTACTAAAAATAAAAAAAAATTAGCCAGGCATTGTTCCGAGAGCCTGTAGTTCCAGCTACTCAGGAGGCTGAGGCAGTAGGACTGCTTGAGCCCAGGAGTTTGAGATTGCTGTGAGCTGTGATGACACCACAACACTCTAGCCCTGGAAACAAAATGAGACTCTGTCTCAAAAAATAAATAAATAAAATAAAATACAAAATAAAAATAATCCAAATAAAAACTAATACAGTATAACAAGTATTTACATAGCATTTATATTAGGTATTACAAGTAATCCAGAGATATTATGTGCAAATTCTGCGTCATTTTATATAAGACACTATAAGGGACTTGAATGTCTGTGGATTTTGGTATGGGGGGAGGGTCCTGGAGTCAGTTTTCCTGAAGATACCAAGGGATGACTGTGTTTAGTGTTTACTGTGTGCTGTTCCAAATCCACTGTTCTAAGTTCTTTATTATGTTATTTCACTTATTTTCCCAATAATCCTGTGAGATAGATTCAGTCCTACTATTACCACCAATTTTCATATAGGGAAAATCATTCCAGAGAGGTTAAGTAACTTGTTCAAAGTTACTCTGCTGGCAAGGAGTCTGAAACCCAGGCAGTCTGATTTGAAAACTTCCTTTACAGTATACTTCATCTTTAAAGAGCAGGAAAACAATGGGATATCATGGCCTGTTTCCTTGCTATCTGGTGGTGGCCAGAGTGGAAGAGATAGTGTCTAAATTTACATATAGCTTTCCTGGTATTTAAATTACTGATGAAATGCAGAAAGACTTTACAATTGTCACAATATCATTGTATCAGTTAGCTATTACTATTTAATAAAGAACCACAAAATTTCAGTGGCGTATAATGATACATATTTATTCTCATGAATTTATGGATTTGCTGGGCATTGGGTGATCCAGACTGCGCTTAATTGGGTGACTGGGAACTTGGTTACACACTCAGGACTGTTCTGTATGTTATTTTGGGATTCTGACTGAATAGGCAGTGACTTCCCAGGCAAAGCTCTTCTCTCAGCCACCGCAAAGGCAGAAGAGAGTAAGCCCTATTGTTCAAGTGCCTTTCAATCATTGGTTGTATCACATCTGTTAATACTCCATTGACCAAATGGAATCACGTGGTCAAGCCCAAAGTTAAGTGAGAGAGGGAGTAATTTGCACAATGATCTACAGTAACAGTAATCTAGTACAGTTGATTTATAGAAGAATGATAAGATGCTTACTAGGATAGCCATTGTTTTTCTTTCTGCTCTTCATTGTTGGCACTGTCCTGAGTAGCACCTTTTCCTTTTTTTTTTTTTTTTTGAGACAGTCTCACTTTGTTGCCTAGGCTAGAGTGAGTGCCCTGGCGTCAGCCTAGCTCACAGCAACCTCGAACTCCTGGGCTCAAGCAGTCCTTCTGCCTCAGCCTCCCAAGTAGCTGGGACTACAGGCATGCACCACTATGCCTGGCTAATTTTTTCTATATATTTTTAGTTGTCCAATTAATTTCTTTCTATTTTTAGTAGAGATGGGGTCTCGCTCTTGCTCAGGCTGGTTTCAAACTCCTGACCTT
>CAUYRT010015811.1:0-16755 GCA_963574885.1 Lepilemur ruficaudatus | reverse complement strand
CTCAAGGTCAGGAGTTCGAAACCAGCCTGAGCAAGAGCAAGACCCCATCTCTACTATAAATAGAAAGAAATTAATTGGACAACTAAAAATATATAGAAAAAATTAGCCGGGCATGGTGGCGCATGCCTGTAGTCCCAGCTACTTGGGAGGCTGAGGCAGTACAATCACTTGAGCCCAGGAGTTTGAGGTTGCTGTGAGCTAAGCTGACGCCACAGCACTCACTCTAGCCCGGGCAGCAGAGTGAGACTCTGTCTCAAAAAAAAAAAAACAACAAATACTTTGAAGACAATTAGCATATAACTTTTTTGGGGGGAGGGGACTACCTCAACTGCAGAAAAGTACCACCAGGATGCTATCCTCTTTCAACCATCTCATTATAAAATAAAAACAAAAAAAGCTCTTTTCTTCATTCCAGGAGTTAACTTTTTTTTAAGACAGCCACAGAGCTGTGACATTCTAGTTTAAAAGCAGCTCTTAGCTTTTTATCCCCCTTCTGATTCATGTGATCTTGTCTCCTTAACTAGAGTGAAAGTTCCTCATGAATAGAAATCTCTGTAGCATCCAGCTCCACCATCATATTACTGACAAATGTGTGAAAGATTTCTTCCTATTGCCTCTTTATAGGCAATATAACATTATTTAAATTTTGCAGGCTACTTAGAAAGTTCAAATTGTTTTCTTGATAAAGAAAAATTAAAGTAAAAAAAATCTGGGGCCCGGTACAGTGGCTCATGCCTGTAATCCCAGCACTTTGGGAGGCCTAGCTGGGAGGATCGCTTGAGGCCAGGAGTTCAAGACCAGCTTGGGAAACATAGCAAGACCTCGCCCCATCTCTAAAAAAAATTCAAAAATTAGAGCATGGTGGTGCTTGCCTGTAGTCCCAGCTATCCCAACTACTCAGGAGGCTGAGGCGGAAGGTCAATTGAGCGTAGGAGTTGGAGGTTACAGTGAGCTATGATCACACCACTGCACTCTAGCCTGGGCAAAAGAGTGAAACCCCATCCCTACAAAAAATAAAAATAATTTTTGAAAAAGAGATTCTGACCTAGCAGGCCAAAAATATCAAATGACACTCTCCTTTAAAAGCAGCACAGTCACAAATTCTGCCCTTGCTACCAGAAAGTTTTACAATGAAAAGGAGAGATACAATTTTTCAAACCATGTTAATGAGTATGAGCATTAAAATTCTAGGGGGGAAATACAGAGCTCTGGTGAGGGAACAAACGGATTTTGGGAAAACAAGTAGAATCTCTGTGTAGATATCAATATTGCAAGGTGAAAATTTTGTTCCATTCCTCATGTGTCTATAAAATGGAGGGATTTTCCTCTTCATTCCTCAGAAGGAAAATAATAAAACCCTTCTATCCTCTTTCAACCATCTCATTATAAAATAAAAACAAAAAAGCCCTTCTCATTATAAAAACAAAAAAGAGTCCAAAGAGTCCCAGGCAAAAATAAGCTGCTGTAACCCAATATTTGTAACAACTCAGACCCATATTACCATTGTTACCCCAAATACCACAGCAGAAGGAAAGAAGAAACACTGAAAATTTTAGGCTGTATCCTCTTAGGATCTGTAAACTTAAAACTTGGACAAAATCTTCTGAGAGAATTTTCTTAGCATAATATTGAAGGACAAATCCACCTGTGCACAGTTATCCCTCTCTGAGAGTAGCATTTCCAAAACTCCAGCCTTCTTGACAGTTCAGAAATTTGAAACAAGGAAGCCCCAGTCACTAGTTTATTTGAAGTACCTTTCTTTACCATCTTGCTTACTTGAAAAAAATTAATTTCCATTTCCACTTTAAGCCCCATGTTTTCTGGGACCACAGTGCTGGCATGAAGGTGACTTTAATGATTTAAAGTCCACTTCCCAACTTCTTTGGAGCAGGTAGTTTTAGTCCTGTACCTGAGTGGCTACAGTCACTGCCTCTTGCTAAAGAACTGCGTAGGCCTATGAAGATGCCCTTAAGAAGATGGTTCTCAACCTTGGATGCACGTTAAACTCACCAAGGAAGTCAAAAAAAATACTGATGCCTGGGTCCCAGGCTCAGAGATTCTGATTCCACTGGTCTGGGGTATAGCCTGGACACCAGGATTTTTTTTTTTTTTTTTTTTTTTAAAGAACTTCCTAGGTGATTCTGGGTTTTTTTTTGTTTTTAAAAGGTCTTGATATATTGGCAAGTGGGAGTACTGTGGCTATAATCAGGCATAATCATAGCTCACTGCAGCCTTGAACTCCTGGGCTCATGCAATCCCTGCACCTCAGCCTCCCAAGTGCACCATCCTGCCCTGCTCTACCCTAGGTGATTCTGATACACAGCCAAGGTAAAAGGTTAAGGCCTGCTCGATCTAAGGGAAGATTTCATCTTCATGCCTACATTATTTCAGCTGGTACATCACCCTCCATAGATCCCTGAGCTGAACGAGTTGTGCTTACTTCTGAAGCCTACGCCTCTAGAGTGCTGAGACTAACCTTCAGCCATGTGTTCCCCAAGGTCTACATTTTTCAGTAGTAGTAGGATATACTTCCAGTGTTTTGTTTCCCTCTATGGTTTCACCCAATCCTTTCAGAAAGGGTCAGCTGAGTTTTAAACAATTTAAACTGATACTTAAGTTAGTTCCTTTTTTACCACATATTGGCCTAAAACTTTGCTGGACTTTGGTACTTTATTTTATTTGCTCTTTGATTTCTGGCCCAAACTTTTATTTCCTCACTAATTCTCTACATGTTTTCTTATATGAAATCTCCAATATTGGGAGAAAATCACAGATTTCTGGGTCTGTCAAATGCAGCCATTGTTCAAATTATTTTTGTCCTTCTTCACCTCCAAGTTGAAGAATCCACCAAGAAGATAAATACTCTCAGGCTTGGATTCCATCTACCTGGCTCCCCTTTTAGTGTGTTTCATCTTCCTGCGCTGTCTCATAAAATCCCAATGTCATAAATTTCTTCTACATGTCCCCACAGGGCAAAGGCTTCTCTACCCATAATTGTCACCTTGATGCTCACCTAATAATTTTTTTTTTTTAGACAGGGTCTTACTCAGTTGCCCAAGCTTAGCGTACAGTGGCATCATCATAGCTCACTGTAGCCTCAAATTCCTGGGGCTCAAGTGATCCTCCTGCCTCAGGCTCCCAAGTAGCTGGGACTACAGGCATGTGCCACCACAGCCAGCTAATTTTTTAAATTTTTTGTATAGACGGGGCCCAGGCTGCTCTTGAACTCCTGGCCTCGAGTGTTCCTCCTACCTCAGCCTCTCAAAGTGCTGGGATGACAGGTGTGAGCCACCATGCCCATCCTTCACCTGATGAATCTTGATGTGCCCCACGCTGATCTTTCCCCTCTCAAATCTGTCCAAATTTTCTGTTACTACTTGACAGAACCTATAAAAGCAACTGGAGAACTATTTAAGAGACTTTTTCCAAGTTTATTGAATCTGGGCTCCTCGAGTAGACAGAGGACCAGGGGTGGGGAAGACATATGCCAATTTATTCTCTGAGCTCCTGACTCTCCCCCCGTTACATTTCCTTGGACCCCAGTTACGACATCCAATAGGGTAATAACTAAACAGCTTTCCTCTTTTACACCCTCCTTTTAAAAGCTCTGGAGATCTAAGTTCATTCTCTTTCCCTTTCCACATCTGTCTTCCCTATCCTTTAAGCTTTTCCTCTAGTTAAATCAGCCTATATTCCTTTATTTTTCTTTTATTCACTCACTATTCCCATTTTTGATAGTAAGATTGAATCATATTTTCCAAACCACTCCATTTCCTCCTAGATTTTCTGAGCAAATTCAATTCCCAGAAAGATAGCATACTAGGCACAGCCCTTTGGGTTCTGAATTTGTAGTAAATTCAATGAGTTATTGCTCTGCGTTGATTCCAAAGAGGTGTATTCCTTATATAAGGCGTGCCATCCATGTTTCGTTCATTAAAACAAAACAAAACAAAAAAAATACTCTTCCATGAGTAAAGCCAAGGTCTGGATCTCTGAAAACTAAAGCCATAATCTGGGCTTTAAATGACCTATTTGGGACCAAATTTAGAGCAGGACTCCATGCAACAGACCACATGAATCCAAAAGGTTAGAACAACAATCTGGCCAGGCATGGTGGCTCATGCCTATAATCCTAGCTGCTAGCACTTCGGGAGGCTGAGGCAGGAGGATTGTTTGAGGACAGGAGTTTGAGATCAGCCTGAGCAAAAGCAAGATCCTGTCTCTAAAAAGTAGAAAAATTAGGCCGGGTGCGGTGGCTCACGTCTGTAATCCTAGCACTCTGGGAGGCCGAGGCGGGTGGATCAATCAAGGTCAGGAGTTCGAAACCAGCCTGAGCAAGAGCGAGACCCCGTCTCCACTAAAAAATAGAAAGAAATTAATTGGCCAATTAAAAATACATAGAAAAAATGAGCCGGGCATGGTGGCACATGCCTGTAGTCCCAGCTACTCGGGAGGCTGAGACAGAAGGATCGCTTGAGCCCAGGAGTTTGAGGTTGCTGTGAGCTAGGCTGACGCCATGGCACTCTAGCCCGGGCAACAGAGTGAGACTCTGTCAAAAAAAAAACCAAGAGAAATTTATTTCTCACAGTTCTGGAGGCCAGGCAGTCTAAGATCAGGCACTGGCAGGTTTGGTGTCTGGTGAAGGCCTGGTCTTTACTTCCAAGGTGGTGCCCTATTTACTGTATCCTCCAGAGGGGAGGAACACTGTGTCCTCACATGGCAGAAGAGCAGAAGAGTAAGAGGGTTGAACTCACTCCCTCAAACCCTTTTATAAGGACATCTAATCCTATTCATGAGAGCAGAACCTGCATGACCTAATCACCTCCCAAAAGGCCCCACCTCTTATTGCCATCACCAGGTGGATTCTGTTTCAATAGGAATTTTGGAGGGGACATCTGCATTCACACCACAGCAGGCCCTCACCCTTATGAACTCATTTAACTTAAATTACCTCCTTTAAAGGCTTATCATCAAATATAGTCATGGTAGGAGTTAGGGCTTCAACATATGAATTTGGGGGGTAGACATAATTCAGTCCATAACAGTATGCCAGATGACCCCCAGTTGTCTGTTATGGTAATAATACCTAGTGTGCTGCTGATGTTAACTGCCACGACCTGGACTCATCTATTCCAGACTCCCTCCAGCATGTTGCAAATCAGGGACCTCATTTTAATGGCACCTGTTTCTCATTGGCAGCCTTAGTCTAGAGTGAATAGCCAGAAGAAGTACTTTTGAAAACTTCTGATGTTTTCCTCATCTAGTAATACCCCAAGGCAAGGGTTACAGATTTTTTAATTTCTTAGGAGGACAAATTTTTTAGTTTCTTAGGAAGGAGTGAATGGGTGAGATGCTCACAATAGATCCAATACAATATTCTCATGTCCAGAAGTTTGTAATTTCTTCCTCTGTATTATGCCAGTGGGCTTCTAGCTCCTCAATGTTATTTATCACAGGTTAGAATCTTGTCCAGGTTTGTATCAGACAACCCAGAGAACAGAATCAGCCTGCAGCCTGAGTCCAGCACAGTGAATTAATAATAAATTCATGAGTGCCTGTCACTCATTCTGTATTTAACTCTATTCCTTGACTGACACTGCATCTCATTTCTCACCCTTGGATAATATCTCTTAAGTCAATCTAGAGGGATGACAACATCTTTGGATGGTGAATATTACCCTCTCCATTAGGTGGCCCCTCCCCCTCCACACACAAACACACTGGGTCCATGGAATAGAATAGACAGCAATCATTGACTCACATCTTGAAAGTGACCATTTAATCCTTCTCAGTGGATTTGGAATGATCCCATCTTGGCACTATAAACACTTTATCTTATATTTTATGTGAGAGGAAGTGTTACAAGTGGTTACAAGTAGTTGACTTCAATCCCCACCCCCCAATGATTAGTCCAAGCTAATTATGATTCTACCATTCCCCTTGCCGGCAAATGAAAAAAAAAAAAATGATGAGAATATGAGGCCATATTGCTTTCTCAGAAGCACCCCACATACTTTCCCCATCTTGCTGGCCTTGATTGGCCCACAAGTATGCTAGGGTGCTTTTAAGAAATGTTTCCTCCCTCTTAAGAAGTAGATATAGATAGGAGTGGTCCTTTTTTTTCCTGTGGAAATTGTTAGGTCTGTATCTTAGACCATTCAGGCTTCTTTAACAAAAATACCAGTAACTGGGTGGCTTATAAACAACAAACATTTATTTCTCACATTTCTGGAGGCTGGAAATTCCATGAGCAAGGAGCTAACAGATTTTTTTTGTCTGATGAGGGCCCTCTTACTGATAGATGGTGCCTTCTAGCTTTGTCCTCACATGGTGGAAGAGACAAATAAGCTCCTTTGGGCATCTTTTATAAGGGCACTAATCCCATTCGTGAGAGACCCACTCTTATGGCCTAATCACCTCCTAAAGGCCCCACTTCTTGATACTATCTCACTGGGGATTAGTTTTCAACATATTACTTTGGGAAAATGCAAACATTTAGACCATAGCAGTCTGGATATGACCCCTGGGAAGTGCTGCAGACATCTTACTAAGAGCCTGATAGTGAGGCCAAATTATGGAGGATGACAGAGCCAAAGGAATCACAAAGAAGAAGCCAGACTCCAGTCACAGGACTTGAGCTCCCCTCGTTCACCTCTCATAGATGAGGATATGCAGCAGACTGCCCCATATCTCCTTGGGCCAATCTGGGTTCACCAGCAGCTGTGGACAGTTCCTGGCATGCTGACAGTTTCCCAACACAAGCACCCAGACTTTCCTCCCCCTCCTGAGGGAATTCTCCAGCAATGACTTACATGAAGTAGAAATTACAGGAGATAGGAGAAGAAATACATAGAAACAATTGCGGGGTGGTGGGTGGAACTTTACCTCCTTTAGTTCAAAAAGCTCAATTGGACAAAAACTTAAGAGAAGTAAGTAAAAGACCTAAACCACATAATCAAAAAGGTTGATCTAATAGATAGATAGACTGAACTCTATAGACCTTTCTTTCAAGTGCCCATGAAGCATTCGGGAAAACTGACTATATATTAAGCCACAAAAAAAACTTCAATATATTCTGAAGAGTAGAAAAAATAGAGATAACATACTCTGAAATGGAAGGTATAAAACTAAACATTAATAACAAAATCAGAAAACAAAAATGCTCCTCTACCTAGAAATCTAAAACTTGTCTTAGCTTTTGGGTCAAATGGTGGAAACAAACCAAAGCTGAAGAGTTTTTAGAAAACCAAGATGATGAAAACACTCCATACCAGAAGCTATGGGATCCAGGGAAGGCAATGCTCAGAAGAAAATTCATAGGCTTAAATAGTTATATCAATAAAAATAAAGATTAAAAATAAGCTGGATGCGGTGGTTCACTCCTGTAATCCCAACACTTTGAAAGGCTGAGGCAGGAGGATCGCTTGAGCCGAGGAGTTTGAGACCAGCCTGGGCAACATAGAGAGACCCTGTCTCTACAAAAAATAGAAAAATTAGCTGAGTGTGGTGTGTGCCCATCGTGCTAGCTACTTAGAAGTTTGAGGCAGGAGAATCACTTGAGCCCAGGAGTTTGAGGTTGAAGTGAGCTGTGACGATGCCACTGTACTCCAGCCAGGAGAACAGAGCAAGGCTCCATCTCAAAAAGAAGTAAAGATGGGGAGAGTAGACCTCTGCTGTCTGAAAGTATGTGCCCTCTGCACACGTCTAACCATGTTTCCCTCCCTCCATCTATTCATTAATCTGTCTTAATTTTTGTGTCTTTCAAATAAAACTGCAGATATCAATACAGTCCCGTAAAAACTTAAGCATCCATATCATGAACTAGAGTTAAATACGTTTACAGTTTTTTTGTTGATGCTAAATGTTATATAAACATTTACATAAAAGGAAATGAACAAATCTTATAAGTACATTATTTCAGACCTTTTTGGGTAGAAATGGGTTATTTTAATTTTATTCGCCAAAACAATATTTACTTAATAGCAACATTGGAAATAAACACAGATTTAGATTTTGTCATCTTCTATTTTAGTGCATAGCTAATGAACAGAGGGAGGTGCTTTGGGAAAAAAGAGATTAGGATAGTTATTCAGGGGTGTGAGTCACTTGGGTATGCGCTGACCTCATTAGAGTGTTTGCAGTTTAGATCAAAGATGTTCAGTGTCTATCACAGTGTGATGTGTCCATGGATATCTGGTCAATGTGAATTAATGAGGAGGATTAAGAGCCCTTATAAAAATGTTTTGTTTGCTTTTGATTTTTCTTTTAATATGTGTTTTATTTTAACTTTTTATTTTGATGTAATTGTAGATTCACATGCTGTTGTAAAAATTATTAATAATACAGAGATGCTGGGTGTGGTGGCTTACGCCTGTAATCCCAGCAGTTTGAGAGGCCAAGGCAGGAGGACCACTTGAGGCCAGGAGTTTGAGACCAGCCTGGGAGACCTTGTCTCTACAAAAAAAAAATAAGAAAAATTAGCTGGGTATGGTGGTACATGTCTGTAGTCCCAGTTACTCTGGAGGCTGAGGTGAGAGGATTGCTTGAGCCCAGGAGCTCAAGACTGCAGTGAGTTATGATTGCACCACTGCACTCCTGCCTGGGCAACAACGAGACCCTGTCTCAATAATAATAATAATAATAATACAGAGAGATGTGTACCCTGCACCTAGTTTTCCCCAATGGTAACATCTTGCATAACCATAGTACATTCTCACAACCAGGAAACCAACATTAATATAATCCACTGACCTTATTTAGATTTCACCAGTTTTACACACACTCATTTGTGTGTGTGTATTTCGTTCTTTGCAGTTTCATCACATGTACAGATTTGTGTGACGACCACCATAGTTAAGACACAGAACAGTTTCCATACAAGAATCCCTCATACCACCCTTTTACAGCCACAGCCACCTCCCTCCCACCCTCAACATGCCTAAGCCTTGGCAACTACTAATCTATTATCTATTCCTATAGTTCTGTCATTTCAACAATGTTATATAAATGGAATCATCCAGTATGTAACCTTTTGGGATTGGATTGGCTTTTTTCACTTAGCATCATTCTCTGGGGATTCGTTCTGGTTGTTGCATGTAACAGTACTTCATTCCTTTCTATTGCTGAGCAGTATCCCATGGTTTGGATGTATCATAGTTTGTTTAATCATTCAAGTGCTGAAGAACATTTTGGTTGTTTCCAGTTTTTGTCTATTACAAATAAATATTCATATAAATATAAATGTAAAAATTCATATATAGATTTTTTATGTGATCATTAAGTTTGCATTTCAGAGTTCTTGTACTTGATACTAAAAGCATGATCTATGAAAGGAAAACGTGATTAATTGGACTTCATCAGAATTAAAAAATTTTGCCTGTGAAAGACTATGTGAGGAGGATAAAAAGCTACAAAGTTGAAGAAAATATTTGCAAACCATGTATCCAACAAAGGTTTTCTATCTAGAATATATAAAGAACACTCAAAACTCAGTAGTAAAAACAAATAAAAAATAATCCAATTAGAGAATGGGCAAAAGACATGAAGAGTCATTTCACCAGAGAATATCCATATGGCAAATGATTACATACAAAGATGTTTGACATCATCAGCCCTTAGAGAAATGCAAATTAAATCATAGTGAGCTATCACTATATACCCATCATAATGGAAAAAATTATAATAAAAAATAATGATAATACCAAAGGCTGGTGAGGAGGCAGAGAAACTGGATCACTCCTTCATTGCTGGTAGGAATGTAAAATAGTACAGCCACTCTGGAAAAGAAAGAGTATGGTCGTTTCTTAAAAAACTAATCATGCAATTATTACACAATACAACTCAGCAATCACACTCCTGGATATTTATCCCAGAGAAAAGTCCACACAATAACCTGCACACAAATGTTTATAGCAGCTTTATCTGTAATAGCCAAAAGCTAGAAACAATCCAGATGTCCTTCAATAGGTGAATGATTAAATAAACTGTAATACATCCATACCATGGAATATTATTCAGCATTTATTGAGTTTTGACAAATGCATATATTTGTTTGCATTGGAACTATGAAGCAAGTTCATAGACTTGCAAACACGTTTTTGTAACAGTAGAGCCAATCTATTCTTTAAAGATCCAAGTGGCAATGAGAGAGAGACAGATGGATATAGGAATCTGGAATTCAGAATGGGTAAGTCTTTCCTGGAGATAAAAAGAGAAACTGGGATTTATCAGCATATAGATGGGACTAAAAGAGAAGGCTTAGAGATATGAACATTCAGATTTACTCTTTTATCTTCTGATGTTTTTATTAACTTAGAAGTAGCCATTTGGTCTTGCTTAAGGAGAAGGGTGACACTCCAGGAAAGAGTGTAAGATTCTTACCCTTCCCTCCAAGTGGCAGACATCTGACATTATATATCTAAATTGGAGCCCCTTTGAACCAGTGGGAGACCAACTAGGATTTGTGTTGCTAATGTTTTGTGGTCTTGTTTTAGGAAATGTTAGCGTCTTCACAATGGTCTGGGGAGTCTTAATGGTGGGGGAAAAAGAGGGAGATGTGGTCCCCTGGCCAAATTTCAACCTGCCTAGTCCCACACCATCATGCACCCAAATGCTGACTAGCAAGCACTCCCCTCTTGGTGATTTCTATGCCACCTTCCTTGTTTTTTGCAAAGAGGATGATTAGGTAAGACTGTATAGAACATAGAAAAGAAATGCCAAGTTAGGTCCAAGTGCCAAGTTTAGGTCCTATTTCCTGGGGCTTCATGCATGGGAGATTTCTAATGGGTATCCAAAACCCAGTGTGTTATGGGGGTTATACAAAATAGCATCTACAGAAGTGGTCCAATGCCAAACCTAAAAGCTAAATTTGTAAACAGGGGACCTGAATCCTAAGAACACACTAGAAAGTTGGGAGTCTTTTAGCCACATAAAGGGAGAAAACAGAGAGACAAGGTAGCTAGTCACAGTATCCACTGGATGTCTATTTCCAGTCCAGGCTCTACTGGGCTCTGTTATTGTTGTAGGTGATGCTCATAAAGTATCTAAATTCATAACTGGGGCAGGACCTCGGGTGGGAGTATTACTTAGAGCATTGTACTCTTTCAGGCTTGTATGACAAGGTGTCAGCCATGCTTGTTTGGTGGTCTCATACAGAGACTATGTGGATATAGTGCATCAGATAATGTAGAACACATCACATAGGTGGGCTAGGCTTGAAGGTAAGTTATTCCTGGGTGAAGTAGGTCTGGGTACAGTGCCTCTCAAAGAAAAATCCATCATTGCACCAGCCCTCACACTAGCGAAGAGCACTAGGTGCCATGAAAGGTGTGGCAGGTGGGAGAGCCAAGAACCAGGAGGCCCAATACACATAATAAAACATGGCAACTGAAGTGTCACAAGTCAATAGAGAAAGAAGAGAATAATCCATAAAAATCCTATCCTTTTCAAGAAAAATACACTGATACTTAACTCATACTGGATGCCAACATGCATTATAGATGAATTTAAAAATTAAGTCTAAGCAATTAAAACAATAGGCAAATGCAAGAGGTATTATGTGAATATTTTCCCTCTCTCTGCATGGAAAGGTGTTTTCTAGGTATAGAAACAATAGAAACCAAGAAAGAACACATCAATAAATTTAATCAGGTAAAAATTCAAAATTCCTCTTTGTTAAAGAAGCTATTCAAATGCAAAACGAATGAGGAGTAGATATTCCATAAATGTTAAAGTTAATGTGCTTCATAAATAAATGCTCAAGAAATACTTAAGTAAAACACTAAAACATGAAGAAAGAAATGTATGCAAAGAATATGTACAAACAATCCAAAAAACATGAGAAACAAACACCAAACATATGAAAAAAATTCAACCTTACTAGCAATTAAAGAAATGAAAAAACAAAAAAATAAAACATTAACCTCCAAGGTGCCTTTTTGTGGGGGGGCAGTGAAATTTTAAAAAAAGGGTGGGGTCAGGGAAAAAAAAACAACATTTAAAAGACATAATGACCAGTGTTGATGAAGACACAGTGAAATACAGGGCAATTTCACATACAGCAGGTAGAGGTTATAAAGAGGCTAAAAGCTTTCTGGAAAGCAATTTGTCAATAGTTCAATAGAAGTAAATATTCTAGTAATACATTTCTCCTGGCAATTTAATTTCTAAAACCTAACCCTAAGGAAATAAACAGAAAAATAAAGTTTTATATATATATTTACCAAAGCATTACTTATAACAACGAAATAATTGAAAATAACCTAAATAACAATCAATACGGAAATAAATAAATATGGAATATCCACATAATGGAACTACTGTGTAGCCATTCCACTCATGTTTTGCCAGACAGAATCTTTAATGACATCAGGAAATGCTCACAATATAAGTATCCTGGAAAATAGCATGCTACAAAATGGATCTGAATTATGTAAAATATATCTTAAACTATAGATAGATATTAAAACACAAAAGAAAACACCAAAATATTCACAGTTTTAGGGAGAATTAAATCAGAATATCTGAGGCTGGGTCTAGTCAAACTCCCTCAATTTACAGGACAGGAAACTGGAAGTTAATAGCAGATACAAAGCTAGAACCCTGGTATTGGCCTAGGAAAGTCTGAAACTCTCCAATATCCTGGGATGCTAAAGAAGAGCAGTAGGGATGAGAGAAAAGGTCCTTAAAATGACTGGATTTCAAAAGGTATTTCTCTAAAGTGACATTCACCAGATATATTTTAAAAACATATTCATTCTCAAATAAGACATTAACTGAGAGAAAGGTGGCTTGGAGAAACGGGTTGTCTCAGGTTGACATAATATATTTGCCCAGGAGACACTACTGTAGACAGGGTTATTGGCTTGGTCACAATAGATTCCATAGAAAAGATCATGCTTGCAGGGTAACAGACACTCATTTGATTAAACCATTGTATTTCAACGTCAAATCCATCCAATAATTGTTCAACTTTTCTCCTTGTGCAGGCACAGACTAAAACCAAGGAATAGATTGCCATCTAGAGGCCATTTGTATCACAGGGAAAAGGGTTCAAAGATTATTCTATCTGTATTTGGGCAAGTCATTTCCCCTACTGGGATCTCAACATCTTCACCAGTAAAATGAAAATGTTGTCTGAGATCAGTAATTCCGAATTCAGCTCCACAAAACATGTATGCCTTTAGCGGTTTGTAATTAGGGTCGTTCATCAGAACAATCCGTGATCCTTGAAAATATACATATGTCCATGCTTCACCCTAGGTACTCTGAGCAGAGTCAAGGCCTGGACATAGGTATAAAACAAAAACAAAAAATATTCTACAAGTGCTTCTGAAGCACTCACCAGATAAGGAATCTGTGATGTGGATGTTAATAGGTGCTCCTTTAACAAGGATAACCAGATTTCTTCACTTCAGGGTTTCTGGAGGCCCTTAATATTCTAATGTGCCTTGCAGATCTCCGATAGGTATTTATATTATGTGCCATTCTCAAAGGGGTTTGACTATAGAATCAACACCTATTAATACCAGTGTTCGTTAGATCATAGTTAAGAATACTCTAGACTAGGAGATATTCAAGGCTACTATGAGTCTACATCCAAAAATTCTAAATGAACATTTTCTTTTGATGAATCATTATTCATGATATTAAGGAATCTTCTATGGGAAAATAGCATAGACTAATCCCATAGGGGTGCATTTTGAAAGTGTTTTTAGCACCTCCAATGAAAGATATTGCCATAGAAAAACATATTACTGAGATTTCCAACGTTTTTGGTGGTTTGTCCTTTTTTATTAATGCTGGAACCAAAACAGGAACCAACACTCTGAGCCTGCTCAGAACACTAACCCATAGCACAATCTCACTTCTAACCCAGGTGGTGCTAAAGATAGAAGTTAATTTTGTCTTCCATTCTCCTGGAGGTAGACAGTAGACACTCATTTATTTATTTTCAATTTCTCTTAGGGTAGGAAGAGGGAAGACTGAGCTTAAATTCCAAACCTTTGCAAACCCAGAGATAGCTCCTTTACACCCAGTGTTTTATTTGATGTTCACACCAGATTTCAGATTCAACAGGGAGAAGAGAAGACAGCCATCTGAAAGCCTAGGAGAGAATTTCAGAAGAATCTGACCCCACTGACACCTTGACCTTGGACTTCTAGCCCCCAGAATTAGGAGCAGAACACGGAGGAGCAGGATATTGGCAGAGATCAACCCCGGAGAGGCTTGGAGTGCAGCGGGAAGGGTGGGTGGAGCGGCTTATTTCTCCCTCCCCCACACCTCTGCAGCCAGTGGGCTCCCAAGTTGCTGGAGAGCTCTTCTACCTTCACAAGCTCAAAAGCTGCTGCCACCGGTGAACTGAGAGCTTCATGAGGGTGTAGCACGAGGCGTCTGGCACTTTTGGGTCACTTCCCGTCACCACAGACCTGAGCCGAGATGGTAGGCGCCATATTGCTTTTCCACCCACCATACACCTTAATCCTTCCCAGGGGGCCTGAGCCTCTCAGTTTTCACCTCACTCATTCCCACATAAACATTTCCCAACTCCAGCCCAGACTGCGAGAACCACAGGGGGCTGGCGGGCCCTGGGGGACCTGTGTGACCCCAGAGTCTGGACATTCTGGGTGGGCTGCCTTCTGGAGAAAGGGACAGAGATGACCAGAGTGCTAGCTTTCTTCTACTCAGACTCTTTTTATCCCCTTCCCCTGCCCCACTGGTGGCTGCTGAGAGACAATTGCGCCAGGGCTCACAGGAATTGTTTCTCCTCTCTGTTGGCGCAACCACCACACCAGGCCTTCCACAGAGAGTGGAGCTCAAACCTTTCCAGACTCCCCTTACACTCCAATACTGTTGTCGCCCAACCAGGCTCGTTTGCCTGCTGCCCAAGAAGCCAATATGCTGAGTCAGCAGGTTTTATGGCCGAGAAAGAGTCTTTATTCTAGATAGTGCTAAGTGGAGAGATGGGAGAAATTTCAAATCTGCCTCCCCAAGAATTTGGGAGACGGGGTTTTTAAGAATAGTTTGGCAGGCAAGGGATTAGGCAATTACGTTCCTTAATTGGGGCAAAATCACAGGGATGTAGAAATCATCTTCTTGTGTTGTTTCAGCCCCTGGGGTCACAATTCCAGCTGAGTTAGTTTCTTGGTATGGGCTGCTGATCTCGGTGGGTCAGTCAATCCACTGGAATGTGGGGCTTGGACGATATCTTAAAAACTACCTTTAGGTTTTGAAAAGGTGGTGTTATCTACGGAGAAAGTTAAGAATCTTTATGACCACCAGCTGCATGGCTCCGGAGAGGCAATTATAGAGGAGCAAACAGAGAGACAGCAACTAATAATTATGATTATTTTTAGCTAGGCCTTTACCATAGTTCTTGGCTTGTACCCCATATTGAAGGGTGGTTTCACTACCTGCGGCCACTGAGAGAGACAGTAGAGCCATCACACTGAGGCTTCCACAGAGAATGGGGCTCAGACCTTTCCTCTAGAGGCCCTGCAGCAGACTGAGGAGTGCTCACACTGTGAGCTCCCTGCCTTCTGGCCCTCCTTGGTGCCACTTACCCGGCAACTCCATCACTGTGGTGCACGTCCCAAGGCGGAGGGACATCAAACCTACTTGGGCACCCTGTGGGCAACTTGGGACCAGTGCGCTTCTCCCTGACATGGTCAGGGATTGATCTCTGGGGACCTGGGGACAGGCCCACAGACCAGATTCCATACCCTCAGGTCTCAATCACATTGCTCAGAGGCAAGGAGGAGAGATTTGTGATTTGGTGAGGCCACTATAGCCCTTCCCTGGCGGCTTTGCCTAAAAGCTAGGAGCAGACCTTTGACCCCAGCTGAAATAGATACCTTGCCAGCTTTTGTGGAGCCTGATGGCAAGCTCACCCAACCCAGCTTGCCCAGCCACATCCCCCCACCCACCTCTGCTATGGGAGAGAATAAGGACTCACCTGAAGTTCCAGGACCCTACCCACCACCTGGGGCAATCAATTGCTTCTCCGGAGGGACAAGAGCTGGTCACAGGACCTAAAAACAACACTGCAGCTTGCTCCTTCTGGCAAGGGCCACCTACTGACAGGGAGGTCAACTTGCACAGGCCTTTACAGCATTTACTGACTCAATCGTACAGGGGGTGGTTGATTCTGACCCACAAGCACCACCCACTGTCTCAGAGATTAAACTGGGTATGCCATCATCTAATAAAAAAAAAAAGTCCAAAAATAAGAAGCAAAAATTACTCCAGATGAGAAGGAATCACTGAAAGATCTCCAGGTATATGAAAAATCAGGGTGAAAGGACACGCTCAAAAGAAAACAATAACTCTGTACCAATTGATGTTCACATCAGTGGACATTAGATTGGATAAAGCTCCTATCTCAAGTACAGACTTTATTCCTAGATATTGGCTCTTGTCCCTTTATGAGTTCCTGCTCTAAGTATTGGCTCATATTTCATATACAGACAGCAGACAGTCGTAGATTGACAGCAAAGGCCACAGCAATTCCTCCCACCCCTGGATGCCAGAGCCCTTGCACTGTGACCTTGCCACTCCTTCTGTCAAGAGGTGGAGTCTATTTCTCCATCCCCATAAATCTGGGCTGGCCTTTGATTTTTTTTTTTTTATTGGGGGAAAACTACAAAGCATTTACAGTACAATATTTACAGTCACAATTTGTAGTGAGCTGATTTCCCAAAATATATTACCACTCACGTTGACTTAACTTGTTACATTCAAAAACCTACTCTGTCAAAG
>CAUYRT010015809.1:0-10971 GCA_963574885.1 Lepilemur ruficaudatus | reverse complement strand
CCTGTGGGTTTGGCTTACGTTTGGTTTTAGCCCTGTTGTTTTTGTTTGGTGTTTGTTTGGTTTTTGCAAGGGCAATATTGCCCTGGAAAAAGTGTGTTACTTTTTATAAAAAAAAAAAAAAAAAAAAAAAAGGCCAGGAGTTTGAGACAAGCCTGGGCAACATAACAAGACTCCATCTCTACAAAAAAAATTGAAAATAAATAATTCTATATATGTGTATGTGTGTGTGTGTATATGTCTGTATATTTTAAATGAATGAACAGTGTTTTGTTTGTTTGTTTGTTTTTTTGAGACAGTGTCTCACTCTGTTGCCCGGGCTAGAGTGCCGTGGCATCAGCCTAGCTCACAGCAACCTCAAACTCCTGGGCTCAAGCGATCCTTCTGCCTCAGCCTCCCAAGTAGCTGGGACTACAGGCATGTACCACCATGTCTGGCTAATTTTTTCTATATATTTTTAGTTGGCCAATTAATTTCATTCTATTTTTTAGTAGAGATGGCGTCTTGCTCTTGCTCAGGCTGGTTTTGAACTCCTGACCTTGAGCGATCGGCCCGCCTTGGCCTCCCAGAGTGCTAGGATTACAGGCGTGAGCCACTGCACCCAGCCTGTTTATTTTTTATACAGGGTCTCTGTTGCCCAGGCTGGGGTGCAGTGGCATGATCGTAGTTCCCTGCAGCCTTGATCTCCTGGGCTCCAGTGATGCTCCTGCCTCAGCCTCTTGAGTAGCTGGGATTGCAGTATTGACCTGCTGTGCTTAGCTCCCCGTTTTGATTTTTAAAACATTGACTTTTGTGAGCTAGATTCATCAAATCCTGAGATAACTAAAATTGAATTAGAAAATTCTTTTAAAAATATAAAGGCCTAACTGTTTCTTTCTGGAGTTCAAACTGAAGTTGAAACTTAAGTGTGAGAAGGTAAAAATTCAGGATAATAAAAATAATAAAATGGATATTAAACTTTTGCTTTTAAAGGTATCACTCATTAAAATTATTTCTATTTTGAAATTGTTAGGACTTAGTTGACTAGAAAGTCATTTTCCATGTTCATTGTTCTTCTTTAGAGAAACACTTATAATGGGAAGACTTTCTTAACTTTATTAACATTATTAATTTTTAGTATAGAGCCTTTCTGAGACCCCATTCTTTTATTCACAGTAGACTATGTAGGTTCAGCGATAATTTTACTATATGATGCTTGGCTACATCTAAATGTTTGAATTTTTTTTTCAGATAAGCTGTTCTTTTAAATGTGATTCTTAAATTTCTTGAATGGGAAAAATGCAAACGTGCTAGATTTAAGTATAAAACAATATGTGTTGATAAACCTGGACATTTTCTATTTTGGAAAGATGAGCAAATAATGGAGGAAATAAATTACTGTTCAGATTATGATAGTATTTTTAACTTTTAATCTTTGATATAATTAGCTTTCTATTACAAGAGACAATATTTTTCCCTCCGTCATCCTTTTTTCTCCTAGAATTAAAAATAATTTCCATATATCCTATTTTATCCATTTTACATACTTACCACTATTGAATTTCCTGGAAAACTTGATAATACCTAGTTTTAACATCTGTCTTGAGTACTAAAGATTCTATTGGTTAATCTTATGTAATGACCACTGGAGTTCATTCCTTTTAAGTAAGTATTAAAGTAAATGGCATATATTACATTTGAATGCTGAATCATTGTAGCTGTCACATATTTTTTCTCTTGGGAAGATCCCCACTGGGTTTGTAGTAGAAATAGAGAAAAAATCCATCTGCTTTTTCTTCCACCTCAGTTTTCTATCTACCCTCTCATTCTCTGTAATATAATTCTTCTCTGATTAGTCATCCTTTTTCTCTTCCTTAAGTTGATAAAAATTTAAATCTTTGTTGCTATACTCTCAAAATCAGAACACTTTGCCTGGTGCACCCATGTGGCCTGGGAAAGGGAGTGGTGGGAAAGGTATAGCTCTCCTAAATTGGGCAGGTATATATACTCCACTCCAGCTTTACTCTGGGACTGCCTTTGAGGCTACAGAATTTGAATATGTCCTCCCTAGGAGGGAAGCAAGTGTTAAAATTTATTCTAGGCACAGACCGCTGACAGAAATGGTAAGAGTGCATTATAAGTACAAGAATTGGAGGGTACTTACCAGACTTTGCAGGAATGGGATTGCCAATATCCACTTGGTTTAGTAGGAATCCATACTATCAATTCTTTGCCTGGTATCACTCATTAGCCTTTCTGGTGTTGGAAATGGTTAGCCACAGTCCTTTTTCTTCAGATAATTTGGTACTGCCCCATTTGCTAGGAATTTATACTTAAACCAGTTAAAATAGTTTACATTTACATGTACATTTTTTATTAAATGTACATATTTTTCAAGTAAAATGACATGGAATTAAATAATTCATTTGTATGCTCTTGTTATTAGTTTGTGTGGGTAAGATAGTTTTTATCTTTGTTTCTCCAGTTTTCTGTTATCTTGCTTTCTGACAGGAAGTCATTAATAGAACGAACAGCTCTTTTTGGCTTGCAAAAGTGACTTTTTCCTGTGTTTTTTCCTTCCTCTCTTCAACAAAGGCAATTAAACTGCAGGGAACAGAGCATGGGATTTAATACTGTAGGATGAAATCCCAGATAAACCTGATTGTTTTGCCATCTCCAACTTTGAGGAGAATAGGGGAAAGTCATGCCAAAAAGTTCTATCAGGTTTAGTTTTAAAAGTATTAGGTTGGTGCAAAAGTAATTACAGTTTTGGACCGTGAATTTTAGATCACTGTAACTAGGCTCAAACACATCTTTATTAATTAAAATAGGAACCATTACAATCAACACATTTTTGCCAACCAGAAGTAAGTTTGTTTATTCCTGTAGTGTAAAAATCCATGCTTCAGGATTCCATGAACTCTTGAAAAGCATTTTCTGCATCCTGCTGGTTGTGGAAGCATTTTCCCTGCAAAAAGTTGTCAAGATGCTTGAAGAAGTGGTAGTCGATTGGCAAGAGGTCAGGTGTGAACATGGTGGCTGAGGCAAAACTTCGTAGCCCAATTCGTTCAACTTTTAAAGGGTTAGTTGTGCGACGTGCCCTCGGACATTGTCGTGGAGAAGAATTGGGCCCTTGCCGTTAACCATTCTGGCTGCAGGCGTTGCAGTTTTTGGTGCATCTCATCGATTTGCTGAGCATACTTCTCAGATGTAATGGTTTTGCCGGGATTCAGAAAGCTGTAGTGGATCAGACCCGCAGCAGACCACTAGTGACTGTGACCTTTTTTTGGTGCAAGTTTGGCTTTGGGAAGTGCATTGGAGCTGCTTCTTGGTCCAACCACTGAGCGGGTTGTGGTATAAAATTGACTTTTCATCGTACGTCACAATCCCAAACGGTTCGTTGTTGCGTACAATAAGAGAAGACAACACTTCAAAACAATGATTTTTTTGATTTTCAGTCAGCTCATGAGGCACCCACTTACTGAGCTTTTTCACCTTTCCAATTTGCTTCAAATGGCAAATAGCCATAGAATGGTCGATGTTGAGTTCTCCGGCAACTCCTCATGTGGTTTTAAGAGGATTAGTTTTGATGACTGCTCTTGACTGGTCATTGTCAACTTGTGATGGCCAACCACTGTGCTCCTCATCTTCAGGGCTCTTGTCTCCTTTGCAAAACTTCTTGAACCACCACTGCACTGTACCTTCGCTAGCAGTTCCTGGGCCAAATGCATTGTTGATGTCACGAGTTGTCTCTGCTGCTTTATGACCCATTTTGAACTCAAATAAGAAAATGCCGGAATTTGCTTTTTGTCTAACATCATTTCCATGTCTAAGATAAATATAAGATAAACAGCAAGTAATAAGTCATTAGCCAAAAAACATAAAATGAGAAATGTGCATTAAAATGATGTATAACATAACCACATTTATTTAAGAATGTATTCCAATTTCAAACAGCAAATGTCAACAATGCTAAAACCACAATTACTTTTGCACCAACCTAAATTTCCAGGATGTGGCCTGTGGTTGGTATACTTCCAGGTTAATCACCAACACTCTCTACAACATTGTGCAGTAATCACTGATGATTACATTGACCGTCTGGTGCTTCCCTGTTGCTTAAAGGAGGATTAAAACGTATGTTAGTGTACTGTGTTGCTGAGGGGAGAAAAGTATAGTACATTTTAAAATAATTTTTGGTAAAAAAGTTGAAATCAAAATGGTTTCCTTGTTAACTTTCAGTTAAACAGAAAATTAAATTAGAATATTAATCTTTCTTGGCATTTGATTTTATTGTTAGTTTTGTTGTCATTGAATAATATGAAGGACATAATTTTCAAAAGGAAAGATTCCTAGACATTTGAGAGATGTGTTGTATAATGGGATATGTATGACTTAACTGGTGTTGAGACACGGTAGAGTTAGTGAAGTAGCAGGAGGTTAGTGAATTTATAGTTTCTCAATTTTAATGGAGAACAGAGGTTGAGATTTTAATCTGTGAATCTATAATCCTTAACAGTGACATATATAACATATTTACAGAGAGGGAAGAGCATGGCTGACAGATCAGACTCCAGAGCATAAACATTTTTCATATTGCAAAAGATAGGGTTGGTTTTCATGTTTGATTCTATGTTGTCTTATTTGTACTTTGTGATAGGTGGAAACATTGGTCGCCTTTTTCTTGAAAATCTCAAAAGCTTTATAAATATGTATAAGTAGTGTGGTTAAGAAAAGATTACTGAGACTCAGATTTGGGAGGCCTTTTTGTTCTTGTCTCATTTCTAATAACCTGAGTGATCTTTGAACAAATGCCTTAACCTTCTGGTCTGTTCTCTCATCTATCCAATCAGGGAGTTGAGTTTTACAATCTATCTCTTTGGGCCAGAACACAGATTCTGGGGTTCTCAGATGTGTTGCTTAAACCACAGAGTACTATATCTGTTAATATATGTCCGACCCAAGTACTTTTCTCCCCTTCATTTACAGTGGTAGCTCAAGAAGAACCCAGAGAGATGGGTTCTTTTTGCTGAGAGACGGTTTTGGGCTTGAGAGGGAAAAGAGTAACTCTGGGGAGACTGAATTTGCACAGGAAACCAGCTTGGGTAGGAGAGGGGGGAGAATATGATCCTTCATGCTGGGAGAAAGTGGAGGGCAAAATTGCCCTGCCTTATTTTGCTTTGAGTTCAGGTCAGATGAGAAATGAATCCTTGGCAACATGGGGCAAGTGAGAAGAGGGTATTCCAGTACAAAGGCTGTTTAGAAAGAGCAAGGGCCTCTCTTTGTTTTGGGCTAAGGAAAAGAGGTGATTTCAGGAGAATCCTATTAAAAATTACCTCAGTAGGAAGGATGCTTCTTTCAATTTGAGTGAAAATATGAGGAAATTCTATTGATAATTATCTTGGTTCCTGAACACTACCAGGAGAAATGTAGAACACTTATTTTCTATTGCTTTCTCCCATTTGGTAAAAATAGCAAGAAAACAAGGTAGGTGATATTGGGGAGAGTGGTGCCCTGTATCCTTTATAGTGGGCTTTAGGACTGCTACAAACACCTGTTAATCTCGTTGTTCCCCAGGGTCATTTGCCTGGCTAGATAACATCACTTTCTTCCCCACCACTCCTTATGCATCCCTCTTGGAGCTTTGTGCTTGGTCAAGGTTTTGAGAGTAGCCGTGCTTCCCTTCTGGAGCCTTCATACATGCTCTGAGGATCCACTTTAGGAGAAATGCAGGGTGGTTGAGCTATCTTTGCCTCTATCCTAGTTTCTTTTCCAAAACTTTACCTAATTTTGGGTTTCAGATTTTTAAAAAGTTTGTTTTTCTGGTTAATAATAGATCAAAAATAAGCTAAAATGTTTTAATGTTTTATGAGGAATAAGTATTACTAAGAACATTTAGTCAGCCATGTAGAAATATTTACTTAGTCTTATGTGATTTTTACATAGAGTTTCAGTTTATTTTCTGGTTTCAATAGAACAAGTTGAAATCATCGCAGAAGGATAAAGTTCGTCAGTTTATGATCTTCACACAATCTAGTGAAAAAACAGCAGTAAGTTGTCTGTCTCAAAATGACTGGAAGTTAGATGTTGCAACAGATAATTTTTTCCAAAATCCTGAACTTTATATACGAGAGAGTGTAAAAGGATCATTGGACAGGAAGAAGTTAGAACAACTATACAATAGATACAAAGGTGAGTGTTTCTTGTGACTTTAAATATTTTGAACCAGTTTTTCCAAAGTTATGGGCTTATGAGAAATCAAATACTACATAGGATGTAAATTGGGTAGGTATGTTCAATAGGGCTCTGTATATCTTGGAATTATTTCAGTAGATCTGAGAGGAGAAATTATTTTCTTTTCACTAAGTTTTCTTCTTGGCCTCTTTATTTTCTTCCCCTCCTTTTTTCCTCGTCCATTATCCAGTTTGAGAATGAAAGATGGGAACTAATTTTTCTTCTTTCATTTTTATAAAACTCAGCTGAACTAGATTTTAAGACAACTTGCGTAATCAATTTTTAAAGAATTCTAGAATAATACATACTTTAAAAAAGTTAATACATAATAGGTGAATAAAGAAAAGGTTAATAGTTTCTCCATCTACTCCTTATTTATTCTCCTAAGTAACCAATATTTAATAGCCTGATGTGGGTCCTTCTGTGTTTTTTATGTTTATGCAGAAGTATGTATGTACATGGGATTGTATTTTATGCATAACTTATGCTCCCAAGTCAAAGGATGTACCTATTTTTTACTGCTAGAGACATTGCCAGGTTACTTGTAGAAAAGTGTTAGCAAATCATATTTAGCAGCAGTGGATGACTGCCTTTTTCTCCTTGTATTTGTCATTATTTAAAATTTTTGCCTGATAAGTAAATGTTGATTTTTTTCTTTAATTTTAACAACAGATGTTTATATTGTTAAGAGTAGGATTGAATTACATAGTTCATAGTCTTTATAATACTCTTAAGAATTGAGTCCTGTGATAAAGGAAACTTTAAGACAAACAAAAAGAATTACTGTATATAATACGGTTAATTTAGAATGCCTGCTTAAATAAATAGATTGAAAAATCATGGATAGAGGTTTTACCTATGTCTGTATTTAATGAGACTGTGAAAGTATTCAGTCTATTGGTAGGTTACAGGCTACCCTTTCTGTTTTTAGTGAGCCACTGTTGAATAATAATAGCTAACATTTATTGAACATTATTTCAGTTAACTATGCTGAGTACTTCACCTACCTCTTCACAACAACTTTATTCTGTATATTGAATTAGAATCTCTTGTTCCTTGTATAGGAATGTCTGATTTTCTGAATGTGTATGAGACATTTTTCACATGGATAAATGAGACTTAAAAATTAAGTATCCATCTGCATGTATCTCTCCTGTACACTTTAAGAATGCTGTTTAAAGGAGAAAGTGGCTTAAAATTACATCGGGAAAATATCGGCTAGAGTAATATTACTTTATGTCTTTGGCATACTGTACTTGTTTTTTATTTTTTTCCCACAGTTGATACCTTGATTTCAATTATGATCTTTTTTAAAAAAATGGAACATAAAGCAGTACCATTTTCAGTTTTAGGAATGTAGCATAGTAAAGTATGGCACTAATTTAGTATTGCATTGTTATTTTTCAAGATCCTCAAGATGAAAATAAAATTGGAATAGATGGTATACAACAATTCTGTGATGACCTGGCACTCGATCCAGCCAGCATTAGTGTGTTGATCATTGCATGGAAATTCAGAGCGGCAACACAGTGTGAGTTCTCCAAACAGGAGTTCATGGACGGCATGACAGAATTAGGGTAAGTATATAATTACAGTAGGAAATTAGGTACATTACTATGAGAATTACTGTGGAACTGAAATATGTCATGAATTTTTAACTGTAAATATAAAAATTTACTGGCTCATAGACACTGGTATAAATAGAAATGGGCTAACTTGCCCATGTTATACAGTTTTCTGGGTTTATCAAGTTATCTGTATGTTAGTACAGCTTATTCTATGCTTTTATCATTTACTTCTAAAGGAAGTTCACTTGTATTAAGATTATTATGCATTAATATTTAATAAGGAAAAGTAAAATAACCAAATTTGTAAGTTATTTCCTAATGTAAGGCTATGAACTGTGAATTTATAAAGTCTTATTTTAAAAACTAGGAGGTACCTTAGAAGTAACTCTTTATTTCACTTATCCTTTGATAGCTGATTAGCTCAATGTCTTTGGATAAATAGATTGAAAATTCATGGGTAGAGGTTTTACCTATATCCGTATTTAATGAAGCTGTGGAAGTAAGTATTCAGTCTGTTGGTGGATAACAGGCTACCCTTTCTGTTTTTAGTGAGCCAATGTTGAATAATAATAGCTAACATTTATTGAACGTTATTTTATTTCAGCTAACTGTGCTGAGTATTCCACCTACCTCTTCACAACAATTTTGTGAGAGAAGTAGTGTATACATCCCCATTTTAGAGATGAAGAAACTGAGGTACAGAGAAATTATAGAATTAGGTAGTATTAGCGTCAGGATTTTGATGCAGGCATTCTGATTCTTGAGCCTGAGGGACATTGTAATCAGTCATGGTCTAGTCATAAAAACGACACCAGTAATTTGAACAGGGAAAATTTAAAGACTTGTTTTACTTTGTAAAAGGGGTAAAAGAAAACTCTAAGGTATAACCGAGGTAGCAGTTGCAGGAAGCTGCTACCACCCCTGGGATGTAGGAAGTGAACAAACAAGGAAGAAATTTAGAAATTTAATAGGTCTCCATAAGGCTGAGATTCAGACCTTGGGGGAGCGGGTGTGATGTGATGCATCCACTCTGGTGGAAGAAAAGCTAGCTAGAGGCCACTTGCTGCAGGGCTGCGAGAGTTGCCACTGCTGGTGGACAATGCCGGGACCTCCGTGCGCACTGAAACCCTTGCCCTCTGTAGAAAACAAACTAGGGTAAGAAAAGTCCCTCCTTTTCTTCCAGCCTTTTATTGCCCACTCTTGGTAGAGTCTGAAGTTGAGCCAGCTGGCAAGAAAAATGAAGTCTCACAGTTTGTACTCCAATATCACAAAGTAGGGCAAAGAAAGAAGGGCGGGTTTAAAGAGGCAATAAATTAATTGGCCTGGACACTGTGTCTTACAGCCAAAGTCAGCCCCATCCTGAACTTGTTGGAATTTTCTATGCTAGGAAAGGTTTCATTAGAATTTAAGGAAACAATGTTTTACTTTTTCTTTTTAATTTGAAACTGAATTCATACATAATGAACTTTCAAATCAAAATTTTAGTTTACAAACTAATGATCTGGAAGGTGTTGCAAAGGATATAGAAGGAAAATCAAAGCAAAAATGATTAGAAGGGGGGAAAAAGTGGACTGATTTGTTTGTCAAATCTTTAAGAAGTAGAATATTTCTACCGTAAGGCTATTATGAGGAAAGTAAGTCTTAGTACTTGGACCTTTTCAACTCTTTGAAAGTTGAATGTTTTGCACTTTTAGAAAAAGCTTAATATTGATATGAGATAATTCAATTGGATGTGGTAGGACGTTTAGCTAATATTTGTTATTGTACTTTGTATATAACAAGAAGCAAGTTTTCAAGAAATGCTTCTTCACCTAAGCTAGAGACCATCCTTTCAGTTAATTTAGGAGCTAAATATGTGATTAATTACTGTGTCAGCATTGTCTAATACAGTTTAAATTGGTGATTGTTATGCTGATTACTATGTATACCTATCCATTCACTGAAGCTGACTTCTAGTCAGTGTGTTGATAGTCCAGTGAATTATGTAATTAAAAGTAATAGCCCATTTCTTTTAAAAATAGTAATTTTTTATATCATTTAATCACTCCAGACCTCCTCTTCTCCCAGCTAACCCAATACTTGTTTATAGTTACATAATATAAAAGGATGGAATTCCAACTATCTTATTTTTTAAAAGAGAAGTTCTAGGAAATAAATATAAGCCCTCATAGGAATAAATAAGTTAAGTTCTTAATTCATAGTGAAAAAGTTAATCTTTTATAAACTTAATTTTATAATGTAGATGTGACAGCATAGAAAAACTAAAGGCCCAGATACCCAAGATGGAACAAGAATTGAAAGAACCAGGACGATTTAAGGATTTTTACCAGTTTACTTTTAATTTTGCAAAGAATCCAGGACAAAAAGGATTAGGTAAGAATTTTTAAAAAATTATATTTGGTGTTTCAAATATATTCAAATACATCGACAGTGTCATTTTTGTAATAGAAAATTATGTGTTTTGAGCATAGTCATCATGAAAATACCAATTACTGAAAAATAAGAAAAAACAGTGAACTTTTAATCAGAAAATACCATGCACATTGAATAACAGGGTTACCCTGGGTATCATATGTGAACTACTGATTTTTTTCTTTAAATAAAAACTATAACACAGGAAATAAATACTTGTTAAAATTCCACTGATATTTATTTATGCATTCATTCATTCATTTATCCATTCATGATCTGGAAGATGTTTTAGGATCTTAGGATCTATTTAGTGTTAGAAGATTTCTGAGTCATAGAATGTCAGATAAATTAATTTTTTTGGTTATAATTTATTTGAAAACTGTAGAGAAGGATGAGAAAATAAAGGATTATCACCCATAATCTTATCCAGAAGTTTAACTGCTGTTAATAGTTTAGCTCAATCAATTTATACTAAATGTGATATTCATCCATTTGCTTTTGGGACAGCTAGGAGATATGGAAATAAAAAATACAGTGTAATTTACAAGTTACCTAAAAAGATTAGATAATGCGCCGGGCGCGGTGGCTCACGCCTGTAATCCTAGCACTCTGGGAGGCTGAGGCGGGCGGATCGCTCAAAGTCAGGAGTTTGAAACCAGCCTGAGCAAGAGCGAGACCCCATCTCTACTAAAAATAGAAAGAAATTAATTGGCCAACTAAAAATATATAGAAAAAATTAGCCGGGCATGGTGGCGCATGCCTGTAGTCCCAGCTACTCGGG
>CAUYRT010015808.1:0-74677 GCA_963574885.1 Lepilemur ruficaudatus | reverse complement strand
TGTGAGCCACCGTGCCCAGTTTATATCCTGCTTTTCTGAGCACCTCTATCTTGTGAGTTTGGATGTAAATAATTAGTCACATGAGTGAAATGAGTGAATAACCTCCAGTCTATAGGCAGAGAAGTCTAGTGTGTTGTGGGTGGTGAGAGGCAGGGGAGAGGCATGGAAGTGGAGTCTGGTCTTGGAAACACAAGCTCATGTTGTGGTTCCAATTTAGCAAGCTCCCTCTAGGTGGTCGGGACACAGCAGGGCTCCCTCCCAGGGCAGACCTGCCAGGTGATGGAGCAGGGAGGGCGTAGATCCAGGAAGGCCAGTGGATGGAGAGGGAGCCCTCTACTATGTTGGATTCTGGAGAGGAAAGGGAAGAAGTTGAACCTACTGGAGGATAACATTGACTCACCACCTATTCTGTGCCAGGTACTGTGCTAAGTGCTTTGGGAATATTATCTCATTTACTCTCTCCAGTAGAAGCCCATAGGGTACGTCTTATCAGTATGCCCATTTGACAGATGAGGAAACTGAGGCCCAAAGAGAGGAAGCCCTGGACTCAAGATTCAGCAGCTACTAACCAGTGGAGCAGTTTGCGTCCTGAGTCTAGTCTTAACCAGTATTCCTCTTTCCTCCCAACTTAGGGTCTCCAGCGGACAAACAGACAAGGAGAGCTCAGAGCTTTAGGGTTTTAACTTTCAGACCCTTCTCTTCTCATGACCTCTGCTCCGCGTGGCGTGGGTAGGGGACGTCAGACCTCAGGGATCTGTGAGGACAGCAATAGGCGCCTGTGGTATTGTCCTGGTATTTCCAAAAGCCAGGCGACACAGGATGCACAAAGCTATTTCAAACGTCAGGTCGGGTTGCCTGCGGCTTGAATTCCGGGTGCTCAAGGCAGTAACTCGACTAACAGTAGTTGCCATTTACTGAGCACGGCCTGTGTGCCAAGCAGGTGTCCTACCTACGGTCATTTGCGGTGAGCACATGGAGGTGACCCTGGCACCCTATGAGATTGCATCCTTCCCAGGATCACCACCTGAGATGAAGAAGTTCCTGCCAAGTGTGTGAGGCTGTGTGTTAATTTCATGCAGGTCCCCAGAGCAATGCGATAATAACAGCAGCAGTAACCAGCAACAACAACAACAAGAAGTAAAGTCCAACACTGGTTGCGTGACCAGTGTCGATGACCCGGGCCCAGCTGCGAGGTGCCTGACCTGTATGACTTTGTTCAGTGTCTGCAACACCCCTAAGAGGTGGGTGCTGGTGTTATCCCTGCTTTACAGATGAGGACACCAAGCCCCAGATTGCTGAACTCACTTGACCACGTTTGCAGAGCCAGGAGGTGCAAGGGCTCAGCCGAGAGCCCAAGTACCTGCCCTGTCCCTCCTCTGGTCAGACAGACGATGGATGGACAGACAGACGAAGGCTCACCCTCTGCACAGAGATGTGCTCTAACGCTGGCTGGACGCACTTGAGTTTATGGGGGCAGAGGCTTTCTGGAATTAAAAACTGGAGACAGCGGGCATCCCTGATCACAGTGCGGTTTGAACCCATGCTCCAAAACACCAAGTCCAGAGGGGAAAACACTACACGGTGCCCTGGGTGGCCAGCTCCAGCCTCAGCCACCACGTACTTACACTCCTGCCATTCACAGCAAAAATCCATCTCGCAATGTCCGTGACCTGGGAAGGAGCGGGAGGGAGAGGAAGGGAGAGCTTGAGAGCCAGCGTCTCCCAGCAACTTGCTGCGGGTGTCACCCCCAGGAGGCCCAAGGTGTCTGGGGAAGATGGGGTGAGGCCTGAGCCCCAGCACAACACCCCGGCCTCACCGGACAGTGAAAACCCTTGACCCCCAGGCCCTCTCCCCACCCCGTCCCACGCCCTGGGCCACAGGCAGTGCCCCCCACGCTGACCCAGACCTGGGAGCAGATCCTCTGGGGACACTCCTGCTAGCCAAGAATCCCAAGAATTCAGGAGGGCAGCTCTGGAGAAAACAGGCCACATGACTTGATATTTGGGCTGAGGCAGCATTTCCATCCCTGACCTGGGAGGATTCACACCCTGCAGCTGGGTTTGTCCTCCAGCGGGAGAAACCCAGGCACGCGGGGGCAAAGGCCAAGGTAGTCATCCGTTTTACCCCAGCTTACCAAAGTATTGGCTGGAAAAAGCCTGAGCTATGTGCAGCCAGAGAACCTTCCTGGGGCGGGTGGGAGCCGCCCTTTCAAGGCAGGGTGGGAGCAGGCAGTGAACCTTTTTTTTCTTGATGTCTCAAGCAGAAACTTAGGGTTTCAAATTCAAAGGAATGTCCTCCGTCAGGAGTCTGACGTTTATTTCATGACCATGCATCATTTTCTAGCGCTGGTCTAAGCATTTACAAACACTTAGGGGTAGTAGCACAGTGGACATTGTGCCCATTTTTCAGGCTGGGAAACCAAGATACAAAGAAGTTAAGTAACTTGCCCAAGGACAAACAGCAAGTGAGTGCAGAACTGGAATTTAAGCCTAGGGAGCCTGCCCCAGGTCTGTGTCTGACACTGTGAAAGTTTGCCTTCCCTTTAACTAAGTGGTTAAAAATGACACAGGGGCAGAAGTCCTCAGCACCATTTCCCACCACACAGCCTGGGCAGCCCTGAGGTGCCAGGGCCCCACCTTAGGCATGACAAACCATACCTTGAGCCCAGGGCTTCTAATGTCCCTTTGTGCCCCTGCAGGGGGAACAAACTAGTCAGGGCCAGACCAGTGTGGTGAGACCACTTTAAAAGCTCACTATAGGACAGGCACAGTGGCCCACTTGTAATCCCAGCACTTTGGGAGGCCCAGGTGGGAGGATTGCTTGAGAGCAGGAGTTTAAGACCAGCCTGGCAACATAATGAGACCCCCATCTCTACAAAAAATTAGCCAGGCATGGTGGTAATAGTCCCAGCTACTCAGGAGGCTGAGGCGGGAGGATCGCTTAAGCTCAGGACTTGGAGGTTGCAGTGAACTATGATGATGCCACTGCACTCAAGCCCGTGTGACAAAGCAAGACTCTGCCTCAAAAAAAAAAAAAAAAAGTATACGGAGATGTACTTAGGTTATATGCAAATACTGCACCTTTTTAAAAAATTTTGCTCACAAAAGTGTACTTTACTCAATTGTTATAAGCTATACATAGCTCAAAAGAGAAAAACAGTTTTTCTGACTCTGGAAAACAAAGCAGAAAAAGAATGAATCGTGTTTAAAAGAAAATATCATTAAAAAACTATTTCAGTCCCCTATCAGCTCAGTCCCATGTAACTAATTCTCCTCCCACTCAGTGCCGGCTGAGCAGGGCTCATGATCGCAGCAGCGTTTTAATTAGAGTCCTGGAAGTTTTTGCCTCATCCGATGGTATGATGTCCAAAGTTATCAGAAACCTCTTCTGCAATTGTCCCTGGGCCTAGGGAGAGGATTGTTGGGATGGTTTTAGCAGCAGGGCGTCAGCAATGAAGAACAGGTTGGGCCCAGCGGGACTGAATAGTTTTTACATCCTGGAGATATCAGGTAAACTTGGCTACGTGCTTAATGTTTGTCTTGACTCAGTTCCATCCGAGGAGAAGCTGGGAGTCAGGGGGCCCAAGGGCGGCCCATGGTGAGACTTGTTAGACCATATTTTACCAGAACTGGAGCATCTTTGGATTCTGGTATCTGAGGGAGGTCCTGGAACCAATCCCCACGGACAGCAGAGACAACTGTGCTTGTACATCCACTGGGACAGAAACTAGCACACTAGCACACTCCCAGTAAGTCACAGCTATTATATTCCAACAGCTTCAAAAAAGGGGAGAAGGGCCCGTTCTGGGAGGGAGGGAGGGAGCAGTTCCAAGAACAGCTTTTGGAACGAAATGGACTGAGCCTTGAAACGCAGATACGTGTTCCCCGCACACAGACACAGGCTACACAGCATTCGCACAGACTCGTAAGACAGCCTTCATTTTAAATCTAAGGAAACAGAGTTTAGCCCTCTTGCTCAAAGTCATTTCAGGTTTTGTCGAGGGCAGCACCCACTTCCAGGTACCGCTGCCAGGTGGGGCAGCCAACACTCACACTCTGTCCTCTGTCTCACTTTTTTTTTTTTTTTTTTTTTTGAGACAGAGTCACTCTGTCACCCTGGGTAGAGTGCAGAGGTGTCATTGTAGCTCATTGCAGCCTCAAACTCCTGGGCTCAAGCAATCCTCCTGCCTTAGCCTACCGAGTAGCTGGGACTACAGGCATGCATCAACAAGTCCAGCTGATTTTTCTATTTTTTGTAGAGACGGGGTCTCTCTCTTGCTCAGGATGGTCTCGAACTGCTGACCTCAAGCGATCCTCCCACCTCGGCCTCCCAGAGTGTTAGGATTGCAGGTGTGGGCCACCATGCCCGGCCTCTGTCCTACCTTTTGAGGGTGATGCCACCTTTATCACCCAAAACAGGCTCAGAAAAGGTCCTGTCCCAAACTGAGGCAGCAGGCTAGGAGGAGGCAGGTAATTATTCCTGGTTCTACAAACCTGTTGTTTTCTCTGGGTCCCCAAATTTGAGAGCCCCTCAGCCCCTTCCAGCCCTACAGACGTTCAGTGTTCAACTAAGATGAAATAAAGACCCAACATGATCTGAACAAAGTGTTTTTATAAACTCATGAAAAGAGTCCTTATTAGAGAGGGCTTAGGCAGGAGGCAGGCATGGGGGTTGCAACACGTCCGATCATTTTCTGCAGGCTCTTGGCAAGCAGTGATCATTAGCAGATTTTGTTCTGGGTAGGCTCAGTGTCAGCTCCACATTATGGGATTTTATGGGATTTATGCACAGAACTTTCCTACAAAGCAAGGTATTATAGGACGGATTAGGCAGTTCCAAGAAGCAGAGGTCCTGGCTCCCCGCTCTGTCTGACTTTTTAGCAGGGTTTTCAGAGGCCTGTGGTCAGGGCCTCCGTGGCCTCGCACCGGGGCTCTGGTATCCTGCCGACTCTGACACAAGCTTGCCTTTACAAAAAGATCATGTAGTGGATATTCCTTAACAGAAACTCATTGTAAAACACCAGGAATATATAAAAAGACATTAAAAGAAGATGAAAATCATGGGTCCCGCTATCATCCACAGACAGCCACTGTTCACGGTCTGTTTCCTTCCTGTCTTTTTTCTGTGCGTGGGCGGGCACGCAGGCGCTCACCTAGGGAGACAGGGACAGGTAAAGCTTCAGAGCAGGGAGCGGGAGCAGAGGCAGGCAGGACGGGCTCTGACAACTGAGCCCGATTCTAATTCCACATCTGCCGCATTGCCTCACGACCTTGGCCAAGTCGCTTACCCTCCATTTCCCCAGATGTGGAACAGGGTTATCATCCGGCCTCCAGGGAGTCGTTTTGATTAAACGAGATTGAATTATATGAATATAAAGCATTTAATGTACTGCCTGATACACAAGTAAATCCCCACCAAATGTAAGTAAATAAATACAGACATATACTCGAGGCTTTTCATTTCCAAAAACAGGATCTCATTCGTGACTCAATTTTGTATCCCGATACTTTAACGGTTTCACTGCTATAAATATGAGAAAATGGACTTTCATTCCCAGGAAACAAACAAAAAAAGTGTAAAATTCCCAATCACAGCCGCTTTCCAGACTAAAACTGTAACGATGTTGTGTATTGTCAATAGCGTGCACGTCTCCTGGGTTTTGCTGTTGTTCTTTTCCTTCACGACTGACCGCCCCGCATAAGCCCAACAAGCTGCTGACCGAGGCCGCAGATTGACAAGATCCGGAGGATCTGACTGTTCCGTCTGTGTCCAGCAACTGCGTGATTTGGACAAATTACCCCTCCTCTCTGGGGCTCAGTTTTCTCATCTGTTAAGTGGGGACAGTAGCAGTGCCCCCAAAGTGAGCTAATCCATGTGACGCACTGGAGCAGGTAACCTAGTAGGTGCTCAGTAAAAGGTAAAATAAGGATAATTATTAAGTTTCTCAAGTTTGAGACACAATCTTCATATTGCAAATGCACGCACTTCCGTTTGTTTGTTTTCCACTTGTTTTTACAAACTGACTAGGACAACATGCAACAATAGGACAGTAAAGTAACTGACCAAACACAGCTTTTCGACAACCGAGCTGCTGCCACGGCTGGCCGGCAGCGCCTGCGCTCTCCGCCCACTGAGAGGCGGGCCGCGTGCAGCAGAGGACACAGGCGGCCTAGCGCCAGGGTGCTGCGTGCAGAGCCAGGGAGACTCGGGTCTGCCTTTCCGCCTGAAGGCGGGAACCGGGCTTTGCTTGTCATCTTCCAGAGCCCTCATAAAAAATGGCAGAGACTTTATAGACCCTGGGAGGCGCCCACTGTCGAGAGGCAGTAGGGCCAGGTTACAAGCAGTGGCCTCCAGCGAGTTACCGAACATTTGGAGGTCTCTGTCCTCATCTGTTAGGACTAAATGAGAGATCACCTTGAAGGAGCTAGAAAAGTACCTGGAATATAATAAACACTCGATACATGTGAGCTGGCTGGGATGACTTACATCCCTCACTACACTGCCACGTCTGGTTTTTTTAACCTCGCGGTGAAATCCAGTCCCTAAGTGATCCCTTTACTTCATACTGTGGATATTAAAACTTGGGTCAGTCTTTGTGAATTTATTTCCAGAAAGAGCAAAGGAAAGCAGATTCCACTTTTCTGAGACAGCTTCATTGATTTCTTAGGACTTGAGAGAATGATGTTGTTTGCTAGCCTGATGGTGGTCTAGGGGCCACGCTGGCAAACCACAGGCCACAGGCCAAACCTGGCCTACCACCTTTTTTTGTACAGTCTGCATGTCTAAGAGTGTCTTTACATTTTTAAGTGGTTGGAAAAGAATCAAAACAAGAATGACACTTAGGACCTGTGAAAGTTGTGTAAAATTCAAATGTCAGTGTCTGTAAAGCTTTACTGGACCACAACCACACTCATTCATGTGTGTACTGTTTGTGGCTGCTCGTGCTCGAACAGCAAAGGTGAGCCGCTCACGGAGACCACGTGGCCCACAAAGCCCTTCATAGAACAGGTTCACTGACCCCTGGTTTAGAGTAAGGAGTTAGTATTCCCACGGCCCCACCTCTGTCCCCCTGCCACCCAGATTCCCCCGTCACCCCCAGCCCCATCCCAGAGAGCATGTTCCCTGAGGACATGAAGCCAGGGGGAAGGAAACAAACACCCAGTGAGCATCTTCTCCCTGCCAGGCACTGCAGGTACTTCAGAGATACCATCTCAGTATCAGCAAAATTCCCACTTTAGGGATGAGAAAACTGAGGCTCAGAGAGGCCAATAACCTGCCTGAGCCAATAAGCAGCAGAGACTGGATTTGAACCCAGTTTTGCCAACCTCAAACCAGTATTCTATACCTGGTTTGGAGTTATTTGACCAACCCAGGGGCAGAAGGCAGGTGAGGACCACTGGGTGCCTTCTGGCCTCGGCCCAAGCTTTCTCAGGTGACACGTTGCAGCCTGGGGCCTGTTCCCCTTGCTTGACACCCCCCATGTTCCTGCCACGTTCCCGGCCTTGGCTCGGGTCTGTGTTTTCACCCAGCCCTGGCAGCCAGGATAAACACGGCCCGTCCAGCATCGGCTCGCATGCAGCCGGCAGAGCCCACCTCCCTGCTGCCGGCCTGCAGCTCCAGACAGTGATGGAGAAGGAAACCCCAGCCGGTGCCGGGAGAGACCGGGAGATGCAATTCCATGGAAAATACCCACCTGTGGGACACGGAGGGGCCACTCTGCGGACTGAAAGGGCCATTCTACCCTTTTTATACCTGCTTTTATGTGTCCAGTCCTATGAGCCAGGCCTCACTGAGGGGCCAAGTAAAGGGGCCCTCTCGGCAAATGTTCCGTATCAGGAAGGGGAGGTGCTTCATGAAGGTTTTAAACCGAGTCTGGCCTCTGCAGACTTGCTCTCCTGGACACCTTGGTGCCCAAGCGTCCTCTCCCCGCAGGGATTTTTCCACCCGCCTGAAACTGGTTTCCCCTATCCGTTTCCTCCGGCTGGGCAAGATGCCCAGGTTGGCCATCGCATCAGCTCACGTTCTCCCAGGAGTCTGTCTCCACAAAGCCCCTCCAGGGCAGCTGATCTTAAACTTCGTGGAACACTTTTTCCCACTAGACCAGGAGGTTTTCTAAATCCAGCCCCCTCAGCTCAACACTGCCGGCTCGTTCTGCTCGGGGGGAAGTAGCCAATCATCAAATACAGCCATGTACGTGTGTCCATGTGCGTCTGCGTGTGCATGCGTGCGTGTGCACGTGTGTCCATCGCACCAAGTTATTGGTATGAGATCCTGCACCGCAGCTGCGGGAAGGGGGAGGGGCAGCAGGTGGTGGGCGCTGACCTGCTGGGATTTGGCGCCTGTGACTGCAGTCCCTTGGGAGGAAAGGGACCCCTTCGGAGGTCCCTGAGCTTGTAGCTCATGGCAGCAGGGCCTCCAGGCGTCACTGTCTAGTAGCATCCTACCATTCCATCCCTGGCCTGGGCACTTCTCACTGTTCTCCCCACACCCGTCTGGATTCCCAGACTCTGTCCCGGACCCAGCAGCCCGAGCGGGCCTGCGAGACTGACCTCCGCACTTGTCCAACCTCAATGAGCAAAGGAGCACCCAGGGATCTTGTTTAGTAAAATCAGAGTCTGATTCAGAAGGGCCAGGTGGGGCCTGGGAGTTTGCATTTCTAACACGCTCGCTCCTGGGAGACTCACTCCTGGGTGACACTGCCACTGCTGGTGCAGGGACCACACTGGAGCGAGGAGGCTGCGCTGCGCCGGGAGAGCTGAATCATGGAAACATTAATTCCTCAGGCTACTGCGCACCTCTTCCCTCAGCCCATAAAGCTCCTTTCAGGCTTTCAGGGGCAGGCCTGGGATGTGAAATTTCAAACTTCACCTTGGAGTGAAATTCCAGGAAGGGAGTACCAAGAGCAAAGCATAAAGGATGGGGGAGGGAGGGAAGGCAGGGGAGGACACATCCCATGCCGTTCTCACTGAAGCCAGGCCACGGGGACACTCAGGGCTGGCCTGCTGAACCATATGCCCCAGCCCAGAGCACAGGGCCTGCTCACCCCCATCTTCCAGGGACCTGGCGGGAGGGTGATAAAGGGGGTGACAGTTCCCCTCTGGGCAGCTGATGCTGGGAGAAGCCTGTGGCTCACAGGAATGCCAGGCCCACAAAACCCACATCCTGTAGGTGGACCAGGTAGAAAAACGCCACAGTCCTCCTCGAGCCAGCTTCTGGGGCTGCCAACCCCTTTTGGGATTGCCCGATGTGTTCTTTTTCCCTCTGATTTCACCCCTAACCTGTTGAAGAGCATACTGCGTGGCCTGTCTCCTCCTGCATAAAATGGGCACAATGACACCCACCACCTCCTTGGGCTGTTAGGGAAATTAAATGGGAATATGTGTAAAGGCCCCAAATACTAGAGGTCAGTTCGGGTTCTCAACCTCCTTCCCACCCACCCTCAGCCCACCATCCCAAACAGGCACCCAAGGGAGTAGTAAGAGGGACCTCGTGGTCACATAGCCAGTCTGGCGTCTGACCGGGGTGACAGCTGGTTGGGGTGAACATGCATCTCTGTATGTGAGTTGTTCAATATCTTTGTTTCCCCAGCCATAAAACATTGCCGAGGGTGGGGGGGATCTTTAAAAGCCCTTTTAGACTTTGGGTGTTACCCTTACACAGGGAGAAAGGCCTGGAAGGGAAGTATGGCCAGTTAGCAGGAACGTGGCTGAGGCTGGCGCAGCTTGGAGACACAGTGACCCGCCTGGGCCACTAGGCGGCTCCGAGGCTAACAGATGAGCACAGGCTGCGTCTGCACGGCGGTTCTGTCCTCAGACTTCCCCAGTCTTCACAGGCCTGGCTGACACCAACACCAGGCGCTGCAGGGCGGGCAGGGCCTCTGGCCCCGGGGCTGGGATTTCTTTCCCATTTTCACCGACGTCGAAGAGGGGAAGAGGTGGTCACCACGATGGAGTCCTGCCCAGGGGGCTGCGCGAAGGCAGTGGTCTGCCGTTCAGCCACACGTCTGGGGGGTGGGAAGAGGCTTTAGGGAGTCCCTGCTCTGCAGTCCTTGGCCCAACAGCCTCCTCCACCTCTCCCCTCCCGTCTTGCCAGAATGGGGTGGGGTGGGAAGAAGTCTGGATTTGGATTCCTTCCTCCTGCGCTTCCTGGCGGGGCAACCTGGAAAATGGGATAATAATACCCCCACTGCAAGGTCAGCAAGAGGACTCCGTGTCCACACACAGGCCCTGGATATGGGACACTTTCTCTTCCTAACCCTTTCCTGCCTCCCTCTCGCTCCTAGCAGCTTAGCCAGTTCACAGGGAAGGAAGACTCTCCCCAGCAGAATTTCTCCCCAGAACTAGAGGGTCTTCCAGGTGAAGAAGTGACTTCCAGCCACACCCCCCCAAATCAGCATTGCTCAAAGTGACTTTCTCACCCAGGCAGAGCATTAAAAACACCAATCCCAGCGCACCCAGCCCTGCTGAATCAGAAATTTCTGGGGGTGAGGCCCTGGAGTCCCCGTCTGAACAAGTCGCCCGCTGGAAACGACTGCCCCAGATTACAGGGCAGCTCCCTGGCTCCCTGTGGATCCTCTGGCCTGGGGATGTTCAGGGGCGGAGGCAAGTCCCATCAGCACTTTGAACTGGGGCTGCTTTTTAGTGACTCACCTCCCAGACTTCCTGCAACAGACAACTCTAACTAGCTCGGTCCCACCCTGCAGCAGGGGAGACATTTCTACTGGGGAGGGCAGGAGGTTACAAGGTGGGTGCCCCACCAGGGCAGGTCAGGGAGACCCAAAGAGAGAAGACGCTGCCTGCACGGCACAGGGGCACAGGTACAGGACGTTTTGTTTACAGGCTTTTGTTATTAAGGAAATTGCTGTCAGTCAAGGTAATTCTAGCCCAGATGAGCAATAAATATGCTCCCAGCTAATCTTATGGGGATTTTATTGGCACCTGGGGCAGAGGTTCCTTTACCCTACCCACTCCCTCCCCTCCAACCAAAACCCTGCTCCCCAGCGGTTCTCCCCAGCGATGTGGGGGACTTGGGTCCGACCTAGGAAGTGCACTTTGAGTGAAGATAGAAGACGTCCGGGCAAAGCTGGGGTGTGGCCTCCTGTTCCTACCTGGAGGCGAGGGACGACCAAAAGACCTGAAAGAAAGCCCTGGGGGACCTGGTTGCATCGAGGCATGCGCGAGCTCCCCCGGGCCTGCCCCGCGCGCAGGGGTGGTCACCTGGCCCGCGGGCAGCCCGGGCAAGGAGAAAAGTCTCGGGGAGGCAGCTGGCTCGCAGGAGTCGGTTCCAGCGTGTTCGAGTTCCAGCTGCGAGCCCTCAGGGACACCGGCGGCAAGTCCTGGCTTGCAGAGAAGGGAGCCAGTCCCGGGAGAGCGCAAGTCGCAGCGAGCCCGTGTGCGCGCTTATGCGCGCGCCCCGCGACGGCGCAGGGGGAGGGGAGGCCGCAGCAGCCACTCAGAGGAACCGTAGTGAAGCCTCCCAACAACTTTAACTGTCAATCAGACTTAATGGGGTATTAAAAAAAAATGGGGGAAAAAGGGCCGCCCTCTCGCTCAACGCCGCGACTGCCCCGGGAGTGAATGAATAAGGCCGCGCAGACCAGGGCGTCCGATCCACGCGCGCTCCGCACCCAGGCCCTCTCCAAGTTGGAAAGGACAAAAAGAAGGCAATAAATGCTAAAAAGAGAGCGAGAGGGAGCGGGATCGAGCGGCAACTCCCAGCGTCTGCCGGAGCAGAGAGGGAGGGAGTGAGCGGAGAGAGCGAGCGCGCGCGAGGGCGAGCCCTGCACGTAAAGAAACTGACACCCGGACCCCCCACTTCTCCTGCACGTTGCTGGCAATCAGATCGCGTTTAAGCAATTTCCTGAGCCCAAGAATAGCAATGAGTCGGGAGACTTTCTCGGGCTGAAATTGGGAGCTCCATGCACTCCCCTCACCACCACCACTTTTTTTTTTCCTGGAGAAGGGGTGGGGGCGCGCTACAATTTGGAAACGGCTTTTTTTTTTTTTTTTAATCTTGCACTTTGAAACCGCGGGACTGTAGCAGGGTGCGCGCGTGCGGTTGGTGCCTTTTTTTTTTTTTTTCCCTTCCCCTGCCTAAACTCCTCTGTCAGTCTGTAAACATTACCTGAGAATTCCCCAGCCGAAACGGCTGCTGGGGCAAGAAACTTCTTGTTAGAACTTTCCACCTCCGGCTTCGCCTCCACCTCCCGTACCGTCCCAACCTTCTGAGACGCTTTTTCTCCTCCAGAGGAGGATTTATCTTTTTTTTTTTCCTTCCCCACCCTGTGCTTTGCATTTGGGAAGAGGTGATTTCAAGAGTGTCCAGGTGGGACGCCTCTCTCCTCCTTATTCGGTTTATTTATTACTGTTTGTGGTGTTTTCTTTTTTTTAATTCCTGTTTTGTTCGGTCCGGGGAGTTTCGCCCCCTGCCCGGCTCCGCGGCGCGGAGGATGGTGTGGAAATGGCTGGGCGCCTTGGTGGTGTTCCCTCTGCAGATGATCTATCTGGTGGCGAAAGCAGCCGTCGGACTGGTGCTGCCCGCCAAGCTGCGGGACCTGTCGCGGGAGAACGTCCTCATCACCGGCGGCGGGAGAGGAATCGGCCGTCAGCTCGCTCGCGAGTTCGCAGAGCGCGGCGCCAGAAAGGTACCCGGCAGCGCGACTCCCGGAGGTGGGGGCCCCGGGGCGGGGGTGCGCCCACCTGCCGCCGCCGCGGGGTCGCGCGCCTGGGCGCGGAGAGTCGCCAGCCACCCCACTGCCCTGCGCCACCCGCGAGTGCTGAGCTAGTCGGTTTCACCTTGTAAATTTCCCGGGCACCCGACTGTCTTTTTTGGCAGGTCCGGAGCTGATTCGCTCCTTTGGGATCGGTGGCTGGCTGGCTGTTCGCCCCCACCCCGAAACTTAGGAGACCCACCCAGTTGCCACATTCTTCCCTCCCAAAGGAAGGAGTCGTGTCCCCCCGCGACCCGCCCCGCGGTCGCCTTCCCCTTTTGCCGCCACCCTGGAGTGCAGGGTGTGTGCGCTTCTCGCTGGAGCTGGGAGCCGCCTGCTAGCTGGCGCTTCGTATTTTCCTTGGCAACCCGCTTCCCAGCCCCAACCTGGGCGGCTGCAGCTCCGAAGACACGTTGAGAGGGGGTACTCGGTTTGGGTTTGAAAGGGAGGGGGGAGCGGTCTCGGATGGTGTAGCCTGGCCGGACAGGCACTAAGAGGCCCAGGTGTTTGGAAATCAGTAAAGAGGAGGACGGGGGTAACCAGCAACAGATAAAGAGCCCTTGTTCTCACCTTCAACCCTGTCCCCTCCCCCAATACAGCCCCGAAGGGGATCCCTCCCCTGTAAGTTGGGAGGTGGTGCTGTGCGGAGGTCCTCCCCACCGGACACTGCTTTCAACTTTTTGGTGGTCCCAGCACCCCTTGCCCCAGGTTTTGGAGACCTGGTGCTGGAGAGTGGGGAGGGTGAGCCGGCTGTCACCCAACTCCCAACTCAGGCCAGGCTGACTCACCCAGTGACCAGAGTGCTCCAGAGAGGGAGGCAGGCCGGGCTGTCTCCAGCCAGCCCAGTGAAAAGGAAGAGCGAAAACAGGGAATTAGTTTGAAACTTAAACTGTTGTGAACCAGGGGGGTGAAAGGGCCGGCAAAGCCAGCTGATCTGACATGGAGCCACATACCTTGGGGATTAAGTAAATATGTACTGTAGAAAACCAAACCTGCATGTAATTCCAGGTTGCTTTTGTTTTGTTAAATACTGCCCTGAGATTTACAATTCCTCCGGGTGGCTCTGACTGGGACTGAACTTTGGAGCCTGAACTATCAGCCAAAGCTGATCCGATTAACTCTTCCCTGGCTGGGCTGGCAGGGGCCTGTCGTGGCCAAGCTGGTGGGGGTCGAGCCGTCCAGGACTCCCTCTTCTCCTTGGGTGGTTTGGACAGCTGCTTGACCTTGCAGTTGGAAGGGGAGTTCGGAAGTGTTTTTGACCCTTGGACGCGCCGAGAAAGGGGAAGTAAGAGCTGTTCTCAGCAGTTTCGTTTTCTCGAGGTACTGGGCTCCCAAAGCCCTTCGTGGAGGGGCATCGGGAGGGCAGATGAGGGTGTCCTCGGGGAGAGAATGTGGGTTTGGGACAACTGTGTGTGATTGTTATTCCTTAGCTGTCTGCATCCCACAGAGACTTTCTTCTGCATCTTCCAGCTGGCCCACGTCCTGGGTCTCTTTCACTGCTCTGTGGCTGACAGCAGTAGGCAGATGAGGAACTCTTAGTCAATCTGGAAAAACTTGACAGACTATAAACAACCCTAAATTGAAAGAAGTAGATGGCATTGGGGGGTGGGTATGATAGCGCCCTATGGAACCTGCAAGTCGGTGCACTGGGAATCACAGCCCCTCCTAACTAGGGATGGACACCTCTTCCAGGGAACAAACTCAAGGCCCATTGGAAATGTCTTAGATTGGTGTCAGGGTCCCCGAAAACGGGATCCACGGGGGCCTGTGAAACTTCCAGTGCTGTTCACGCTAGGTCCAGTCATCGGACCAAGTCAGGATGACCACAGGTGCTCCCTGTCACTCATCATTATCTGTCCAATTACTGGAGCTACTTTTTAATGAGACTTCTGCTTGCTGTCACGGTGGGGAATTTGGAATCATGGCTTCTTGCCTGAGCCTGGCCAAGGCCAGTGAGTGGACTTCGGGACATATCCCCCCACCAAGAGTGTTTTGGGGCCCAATGGGCTTGGGGACAAAAAGCTGAGTGCTGTTGAGGTGGGGAATTTAGTACTGGGAGTGGGCTGGGGACAGGTGTGAACCGTGGGCTTGGGAGTGGTCCAGGAGCATCGAGTGTGCTGGGGACAGGTGTGAACCGTGGGCTTGGGGGTAGTCCAGGAGCATCAGAGAGAGCTGCTGGCATCGCCCTCTACCCCCCAACCCCCCATCATCACCCCCCCAACCTTAGACAGGCATTAGTGTGGAGCCACAGATGACTCCAGCCTCCCCTTGGTGGAGCAGAGGCTGCATCTGAGAGCCTTGAAGCCTGGATTCTGGTGGGATTGGATCTCGGGGGGAAATGATTCCCAAAAGTGGAGAAAAAGAGTACCCGAGTCTTTACAAACTGCTGACATGTCCCCGAGATATTACAGCTATTTTAATTTTTTGGGTGGGGAGTTGACAACCCAGTTGTTTCCCTTAATGACCTTGAGTTCAATGAGATTTGGTAATATTTGTGGGTGGTAGTGAGCCTTAGGCTGCACAGGTGTCTCAAATAAAGGTTTTTCTTAAAGGGACACAAAGACCAGGGATTCGGAATTTCCTAATCAGGAGACACCTCACCTTACCCATAGTGCACCGAGGTTGACGGAGGCAGGGCCTATCTTGGTGAGGGTCTCCAGGGGTGAGGCTTCTGCTGGGTCATCCCCCACTACACTCGTTTTTTACTTCCTGAACCCTCCTGGAATTCCTCCCGTGAAAGCACTCACAAAGCTGAGGCCCAGTCCTCCTCCCCGCAAGGGAACGAATTGAATTGACTAGCAGTGAGCTCAGTCTCCAAAACGTTTGAGTTTGCCGTGGTTTTAGCAGGAGCATGTGGGAGAAGTGGACTGTTTGGAACCATAGTGCCTGTTCAAGCCTTTGGTTCAGTATCAGGCTTGTGGCTAGACGAGAGCCCTGAGCCACGATTGCAGGCCGGGGGAGGCAGCACATTGGCCCAGTCCTCTCGTAGGGACTCAAGGACTGATTTCAGGGAGGTAGAATGTGAGCTAGCTTGGAGTTGGATCTGCCTTGCTATTCGGGAATTTACAATATGTGGGTATATACTCTGTTCCTAAAGCAACTAGCCAGGGACTAGCCTGTGGGTAGGTTTGTGAATCCTGTCTTCCATCATGTCCATCCCACAAGTCCTGTACCCTTCCCATCCCTAGCACGGGGGCCGGCCCGGGCCCATCATTCGTCCCCTTGTCAGCCATCCCTGAGGGACCTCGTTCAGCAAGCCCACCTGTGTGTCTAGGTGTTTGGCGCAGCTCTGGGAGAATGTAGCAAAGATGAATAAAGATCCAGAGACGTGGCCAGGTGCTTACCGTGAAGGTACAAATGGCCGTGTATATTATATTAGCTTCCTGTGGTTGCTGTACCAAATGACCACAAACCTGGTGGCTTCCAATGACAGAAATGTATCCTCTCACAGTTGTGAGGGCTGGAAGTCTGACATCAGGTGTTGGAAGGGTCATTCTCCCTCTGAAGACTCTGGGAGGTTCCTTCCTCGTGTCTTCCGGCTCCTGGTGGCTCCTGGCGTTCCTTGGCTTATGGCAGCATGACTCCAATTTCTGCCTCTGTCTTCACAGGGCCCTCTCTGTGTGTCACTCTGTGTCCTCTCCTCTTCTTATAAGGACACTCGTCTTGGATTTCGGCACACACTAAATCCAGGGTGATTGCATCTCCAGATCCTTAACTGATCACATCTCCACAGACTCTATTTCCAAATAAGGTCACATTCTGAAGTTCCCGATAGACATGGGTTTGGGGGAGACATTGCACAGTGGAGCCCCAGAGGAGCAGTTCAGTTAGAACAAGGGCTCGTGGAAGGTTTCATGAAGAAAGAGGCATTTGAGTATGCCTTGCAGAAGGTCAAGAGTTCCAGCCATAAGGGACACGAGACGGGCAATCCAGGAACCACCTGGTCAAAGACTAAACCCGGCTGGAATTGCGGAGGGAGGCGAAGAGGGAAGCAAGACAATGTTGGATAATGGGAGGGAGAGGTAGGCGGGGAGTTCACATCTTGGACTCTGGGTCAGGTCAGTCCGGGTCAGAACAGGAAAAATGAGAAAGAGGGGAGAGGGGTCCAGACAGGTCATCTTGTGGGACCGAGAGTTATCAGGCCAAAATAGCTGCATAAACAACTGGCCTGGGAGAGAGCAGTGGCCCAGATCCTCCATCCTTACCTGCGTGCAGCCTGGAAGCAGGAAGGTGGGCCACCTGTCCTGCCTGTGGCGTCCAGAAGAACTCTTTCAGCTTGGAGCATCCGGTCCTTGGGTTTCAAACAATGCGCCTTACAATTTGAGCTGTCTCAAGAATAAACAAACACCTCCCTCTTACTCCCCGCCCTTTCCCTTGGGGAACAAAGGTGTCTACCTCTGGGACATGCCTCCTGCTGCCTCGCTCACCTGGGCAGAGGCCAGACACTGGGTTCTCCATCCTGGAAAAGTCACTGCCTTCTCCGGGTTGCAGCCAAGAAACATGGCTATCAAATGAGAAGGGACACGGTGATCCCTGAGATCCTGGCGTGCTCAAGCGATTCTCAGATGGTGGATCTGCCGCCCCCGGAGAGAACGGGACTGCCATGCTCCCTGGGTTGCGAGGAGAAGATTTTCAGGGGAAAAAATCATTTGTCCTCATCACTGATGATCTCAGGCTTTCTCGCGAGTCTTCAGACAGCACTGAATGAAAAAGGAAGCAAATCAGCGTTGGAAACCGCGCCGTGCCCTCGCTCATAGGAGGCCCCTCGCCCGTTCTAACCCCCTCAACAGCCACAGTGGATTCAGTTCCTCTCTCGTAGAAGACGTTGATGTTTTGAACCTGTAGCTTTCAAGAGAATAAGGGGCCAAGTTCCCTAACTAGCACGTAAAGCAAAATTTCCTGTTTTTTACCCTCAAGTCACCAAACTGTCTGGGCTTCAGAGAATGCTCCCTGTGTCTAGTCGACAAGGCCGTTTTTGGTCTACCCAGCCCTTCTGCTAATTCTTGTTTAGACTTCAAGCTCTTCTGAATTTTTATCTCTCCAGACCAAGCGCATTTGTTTATGACGGCGCAGGGCCCGCTGGTCTCTATCGTGGTGACTGCTTTCTCTGGTTCGTTTCTGTCTGGATATTTTTGGAGGCCATCTACTTTGAGAAAATGATCTCAGCTGTGTTTCTGAGAAGGTGTCCCTGCTAACCCAGGAAATGTATTTGCTTGTCCCAATCACTGTAACTCATCCTGGAAAGCCTAGTCCCAACCTGCCACTGCCACCAAAATCCTCCATCATTTTGAATGTCATTGCAGGAAGCGTTCCATACCCAACACATCCTCCCTGATCCTTGGACACAAGCATAACCACACCTGGAGTGTTATGAGATGGTTCTTGTTGTTGCCTTCGGGAGACACAATCTAAAAATGCACCAGTCTACAGGATACTTAAGAAAACATAGCAAACATATTATTCAGATGAACCCTGGTGACCAGGAAACAGTTGAAGCCAAATGGAAATGAGAGAAGTAAATTAACTGGCTTAAGACACCAGCACAGTCAAATGGTTGATGGGAACTCATTCATTCATTCACTTATTCATACAGTCAACCCATTTATTGAGCACCTACTATGTGCCAGGCACTGTTCTAGGCACCGGGGAGATGGCAGGGAGCAAAGCAGATGACAGTCCCCACCCATGTAGAGCTGACATTTTAGAGAAGGAGACAGACAGACAATAAGCAGATACATAAAATAGGTAGGACGTCAGATCAGAGTAAGCGCTATGAACAAATGAAGCAAGGAGGGAGCAGTGAGTGGAGGGGGGTGACATTCTAGACTGGGTGTCCGAAGGCCACACCGCGTGGGGGTGAGGAAGGCCTGAGGGAAGCTGGGGCGTGGTGGGAAGGGAGCAGCGGCGTTCCAGGCAGAGGGAAGACTGCGGGCTCTGAGGAGAGAATGTGCTGGGTGTGTTTGGGGGACGAGAGGCGGCCAGTATGGCTGGAGCAGAGAGCAAGGGGAAAGAGGAGGAACTGAGGCAGGTGGATTCCAGGGTGGGTTCCAGGGTGGGTGGGCCCAGCTGACCCCAGGACGGGCTTTGGCTTTGACTCCGAGTGAAGCTGGGAGCTGCTCAAGTGTCACGCTCTAACCTAAGTCTTAGCAGGACCGCCGGGCTGCTATGCTGGGGAGCACGGCAGGGGACAGGGGGAGGGTGCCAGGCCAGGGGTGGGAGACCAGTTAGGAGGCCGCCGGGTTCCCGTGGCTCCCCTAAGAACATCGTACCCCAGACTTGCTTCACCATCATCTTTGAGAGCTTCTCCAGCTCAGGGTGTGCTCTCAGCATCGCGCTTGGGGTTTCAGAAGGTGCTAGGGTCTCCTCTGATAGCATTACAGTCACAGTGGGAGCGTGAGGGCTAAGTGGCACCCAGCATCCGGGCAGGCCTGGTGTGCCGCCGTCGGAGTGGGTGGGAGTCAGCCAGCACTGGGGCCTTGGGGGTCTGCTGGGAAGCCCTGCTCGCAGCTGGGTCCTGAACTGTTCTTGCTGGTAACTGAGGAGTGACAACCAGCTCGAGGCTGACAGCTCTGAGGAATCGTGGCTGTGTTGGCTTCATTCATTGATTCAGCAAGCTGGCATTGGAGATGTCTCAGGGAGCCCCAGAAACAAGATTCTCTCCTCGTGGCACTTAGCATTCCTGGAGCAACAACCACCTCCAGATTGAACAGTCCCTGACGCTTTGGAAGGATGCATGGACTCCAGCAGGCTGACTTTCAGTGGCAATAATGCTCAACTCCCCCTAATAATAAAATCACCTCTGCTGGTGCCCGGAAGGAGAGTTGCTTTTCTATCCTACTTTGTTGCAGGACTTCAGGAGCACTGTGGTCAGGATGGGTCAGTTGACATGTGGAGAGAGTCTTTGAGCAACTGGAGGGTGTCCAAGGAATGGGCTCAAGGTGACAGGACTGGAAGCCATGACTTGGGCTGGCTGGCAAGTTGGCGAGTTTAGTTGACTACCTAAGAGGTGGGAGATTATACCAGCTGCCCTCCAGCGCTGCGGGGACATGGGACCCCTTCCAGATGGTTCTGGAGGGTTGCACCGTGCCTGTGGAGAGGGCTCAGGAAGGAGACCTGGGCCCTGCAATAGGGACACCTTCCTGCCTTTTGGGGCTTTCTGCAAATGAACAGGCTGTGCTTTAAGCAAACGTGGCGCAGAGATTCCTGCATCCAGGGAGGTCAGGTTCTGGACGACCTCCTGGGTCCCTTCCACCACTTAAATTTTATGAATCGTCATCCCCAGAGTGATGTCAGTGAGGACAGTGACCCAGGCAGGGATGGGGGGCAGGAGGAGGAGGGGACATCAGCATCAATCAACCAACACTTAAAAGAAGTCAACCCCTCTCGGCATAACCTCACCAGCGTCCTTGGGCAGCTACATCATTCCTTGGTCCAGGTTTCTCAGGGTGCTGGGGCGAGCTGGGAGGGGCAGGCGCATGTTCACATCCTTCACCCTGAACTTCAGCCCTACTCAGACACCTAGGGCTCTCAAACCGGACACTGAGGGCTTCTTTGGACTCCTAGTGAATATGTGTTTGTGGTGCTATATATGACTGCGGTAATATACAAGGGGGCTTCACGGAGTTCATGGAAAATGGAATTAAAAGATAAAAATAAAATACATAAACTTTATTTCTCAACATAAGCACTATCAAGTTCAAGACGCTTTTCTAAGCGATGATACCAGCCATTTAGTCCCTCCCTAAAGAACTGAGCGTCCTGGGAATTTAGCCGTGTCACTGCCGTCTTTTCCACGTTGTTAACTGAAGGAAAATGCATGCCCTTTAATGGTTTTTTTTAAGATTAGGAAACAAAAATGAGTTAGAAGGAGCCAAATCAGGACTATAATGATGCCTAATGATTGCCCCTCGAAACTCTCAAAAAATTGCCCTTGGTTGATGAGAGGAATGAGCAGGGCCATTGTCGTGGTGGAAAAGGACTCCTGGTGAAGCTTTTCCAGGCATTTTTCTGCTAAAGCTTTGGCCACGTTGCTCAGAACACTCTCATAATAAGCAGATGTGTTTGGTCCTACAGGATGTTAATGAGCAAAATGCCTTGAGCATCCCAAAAACCATTGCCATGACCTTTGCTCTCAACCCGCCCACTTCTGCTTTGACTGGACCACGCTCTTGGTGGCCCGTCTTGGTGGCCACAGCTCTGATTGGCTTCATGTTCTGGGTCATACCGGTGAAGCCACGTTCCATCTCCTGTTACGGTTCTTTGAAGAAACGCTTCTGGATCTTGACCCCACTTGTTTGAAATTCCAGTTGAAAGCTCCAGTCTCGTCTGCAGCCGATCTGGGTACAACGGTGTCGGTGCCCATCAAGCGGAGAGTTTGCGGAGCTTTAACTTCTCTGCCAGAATTGTGCGGGCTGCACCACCTGAGGCGTCTGTGGCGTGGGCTGCTGCTGCTGTTAATCTCGATCCTCTTCAACGAGGGCACAGACAAGGCTCGTTTTTTCCTCGCAAATTGGTGTGGATGGTCTGCTGCTGCGGGCTTCATCTTCAACGTCATCTCATCCCTTCTCAAAACGAGCTATCCGTTTGTGAACTGCTGGTTTCTTCGGGGCATCGTCCCCATCAGTGATTATATCATTCTTCTCCCCGAGGCTTCACCATAAATTTTATGTTCGTTCTTGCTTCAGTTTTAGCAGAATTCGCGTCGCTCGGATAGGGGCTCTTTCCAAACTGATGTCTTACCCTTCTTAGTGCCTCAGGCTAGATCCTGTTCAGACGTGTTATAACACGTTAGTATGACTCTATTTTGGTGCAAAAAATTTTGAAATCCATGCACAATTTTTTCGTAATACTCATTTCCCATGAACTTTGTGAAGACCCCTTGTGCACAATTGTGGTGCCTGTGGTGCTGTGCGTGGCATGGCACCCCACGTGACTGTGGTGCTGTACGTGACGTGGTGCTGTACGTGGCTGCGGCCATGTACATGACTGAATACTCTATGTGACAGCACAGTCCTTTTTCACATTCCTCGTCTTGCTTGACCACAACAGGCGCAGACGCAGGTGTGACCCGCCCATTTCTGAGGTACAGGGGAAGTGAGGGGCCCTGGCGTGTGCAGCCGGAGGCAGACTCATAGCCGGGAGTTGCAGCTTCAAAACCAGAGCTTTTCCCACTGGGACAGATAATCTCAGCCTGGCCTGGCCTGCCTCATGTGGGGTTATGGAGAGGTCAAGAGACAAGCTGTTAAATAATGGGGCCTCGTACACAGAGAGTTCTGGAGAGAAGTTTGATAAGGAGTAAGTGAGTCACCAGGATGCAGGCAGGGACGCAGTTAAAGCCACATTTGCACAAACATGTTTTAGAGCACGGAGTGGCAGTATTTGCATACAATGCATGGGATACTTGCCAAAGGATTATAGTAGTCATCAGTAACCAGGGTTCATTTTAAAGAGTTAAGTGACAAGCAGGAGACTAGCACAGTTGAATTTCTTTCCTTTGACCACCAGCGCAACACCTGGCTAGGCGAGGACCCAGTCGAGGAATGAGTGAGTGACAGCTCCCTGCAACCGAGCCTGAGGTCACCTGGGTGCTTTGATAGTCCAGGGAAGGGAGAGATCACTGTAAACGGAGGGAAACATAGAAGACCTCTTGAAGGAGGTGGCACTTGAGGGGCTTGCACTAAGTCTTCTGCGGTTGTAGAGCCATCAAGGATCCAAAAACAGTATGAATCCCATGCCAAGAAGAATGTGCAACAACACACATTTTTATACTTTTGAGGGCTCCCGTGCTTTCGAGGCCTATCTTCCATGCTCGGTGAAGAAGGCTTGGACTAGATCCAGTCAAAACCCATCCGAGTCCTACAGGCTCAGATGCAGGTCCAGGACCAGAGCTCACGTCAGAGGCAGGGGACAGTCTGGTGTCTTGTGATGCAGAAGCCAGGGCCAGGCTCAGGGCAGATAAGACAGATTTGTGGCTCGGTGCTTGATGCCAACAATGATCAGCCTGGCGAAGGCCACCGGGCCCAAGCCTTTCTTACCGTTCTGGTCATCCCCTGCTTAGAGGAATGTGACCCCAAGTTCCCTTTTCAGTGGCCTTTCACGGAAGGGGCTAGAAAAAATTAGATCAACAAAGCATATGCTCCTTTTGTCCACATGAAAACATACTCCTAGGGAGGTGTTTATAGGTAACTGTCCCCTGTCTGCGTGTCCCACCTCCAGTAACCACTTCTGCCAACATCCGAGCCGCAGTGCAGACTTCCGCACCAGTGGAGGTTCTAGGACCAAGTTTTCAAACTGGATTCCAGGGCACCTCAGAGGCTCCGAGAAGGTGGGACCAAGTGGGAGGCAGAGCAGGTAGGGTACCGAAGGACAATGACCTCCGTTAGGCTAGATCAGTGTCACTTTTGTAGCTTAAAATTCCATGTAAGACTTTTGCGTGCATTTTGAAAGCATGCCACTGCTTTGAAGTGAAGAAAAAAACAAGGCTTGAAAATAACTGTTCTAGGAAATTACTCAGGGCTCTCCCTCTCCCCGGTGACCCTCATCTGGGCTGGCTGAATGTCATCTCTTTGGTTCCTCCACCTTCGTTCGGCTCGTTTAGCACATCCAAGGTGATGTGCTAACAGCTTGTGCCTTTGTGCCTCAGGACAGGGGCCCCCACGCCCACCCCAGGCGTGTGCAGCCCTCAGCCAGGGCCCCTCCTTCACCCCTGGGGAGGCCACAAGCTGGAAGCCCCAAATAGTCAACCCCAGGCTGAGACAGCCTCTCCAAGTGGACCCAGCCCAAATTCACTCGCCAGAAAGGACTCGAAATGCTCCTGCCCGTCCTTCTCTGCCTCAAGAGCACCCAGCCCTGGGAGTGTGTAACTTGGAAACCCCAGCCCCAAAGCCTCACCCCTGGGGAGATGACCAGCGACACAGCCCAGGGGCTGGTCCAGTGCAGGCCGTCCTGCAGCCCAGGAGCAGAGGTTGGTGAGGCTGGTCAGGGTGGGGGGTGTGGCCCAGCCACTGCTCTGGTCTCAGCTGCCCAACCTCCCCCCAACAACTCCCCAATTCCCCTACACAGGGCATGGGTTGTTTTTATCTCTGTGTCCAAATGGCTCAATTGGCCAGGGCTGGGCTGTGGTGAGGCTACAGTCAGGGGTTACCTTGGGAATGTACGGTGCTGTGTGGCTGCTTGTCGATATCGTCAAGGGCAGAGGGCATGTCCCTCTCACTCGTATCGTTGGCATCTGACACAGTATCTGGCACACAGTAGGCACTTAATAAATGTTTGTTGCCTGAATGAATGCATGACCAGCTCATCATAGCTAGTTAGAGCTACTGATTACTAAGCACCTACTATGTGCCAGGGACCGATCTAAGCATGTTACATGTAATGAGGTCACTTACTCTCCACAGTAACCTTCCAGCGTGTCTGGGCACTGTTACCATCTTCTTACTGACAAGACTCTGAGGCTCAGTAACTTAAAATCACACACCTGGTAAGCAACCGAGTAGGACTTGAACCCAGGATATCTGCTCATAACCAGCGAGCCTTATTGCCTCAGTCATTCCATGGAAAAGACCCTGTCAACAGCCCTGGCAGAGTTTGTGGGGCGGTGTGTGCCATCAGCAGCCAGGGCATCTGAACGGGTCAAAGAGCATCACTCTGGCTCCCCTGATGAGGGATCTGGAGGGGTCCTTCACATTGGGTTCATTGACTCGTGGGACCGGAAGGTCCTCGGGTAGGGCCAACTTTGGGCATGTCCGCAGGGGCAGACCTCTCTGCCCCGGAGCTACTCCCACCTGCTCCTGGCTGCTCCTAACTCAAACCCTCCCAGCTCCCAGTCAAGTGGACAGACAGGTGTCCTTTGCCCAGCAGTTCTAGAAGGGTCCAGGAATTGAGTCTTCCTGCAGTGATTGGGGTGAGTCTGAACCAGTCACTGGAAACGGTGTTCTAAGTGGCCAGCTGTGGGTCAAGGCCAGCCTCTGAGCCGGGGTATACCAGCCGCAGCCAGGCCACAAGGCTTGAGAGTGGGGAGGCGGGCTTCTGCAGGGGAAATTGGGGTGCTCTGACCAGCAGCAAGGGGGTCAGGTGCAGACATCCAGTACTTCCTTGTGGAAGGACATCTCGTTTTCAGTCATCCTAAGTGGAAACTGCCAGAAGAACCAGACCTGCCTGTATCGGGCAGCCCTCCAGGTCTAATCCTACAGACCTTATCAGGTCATTCGCTGACACCCCTGGGCAAAAAAGATGCAGTAGACTTCTCGGTGTTGAGCCGAAACCTCTCTGCCATCAGGGAGTTTGTAGTTCAAAAAGGCAAAATGTGCAGCAGATTGTCAACACACGTTCTTTAGAACCTTTTCTAGAAGATTTAAGTCCACTTGATATGAAAGAAAAGGAAGCCCCTTTGCGAGGGCACGGTTCCCAGCGCTGTTTCCATTGGGACGAGAGGCCAGCTCTCCCTCCCCTCCAGCTGCGGGGAGGCAGGTGGGCAGGGCAGAGCTGATACCGCATCCTTCCGAGGTGCGGAGAGGTCCTCTGGGTTCCCTTTAGGGCTCCCACATCCCAGAATGCTGTGGCCTTCCTCACAGGCGCAGTAGCAGGTCACCATGGGGAGCTGGGGCCAGCATGACCGCAAAGGGCAGTGTGACCTTCATGCAGGCGGCCGTCCTGCCAGACACACCCACATGGAGCCCGTCCACCCTTGGCTGCACATGCCACGTCCTCACTTCTCTCCTGGCAAAAAAGGGGAGTCTGACCCGGCTTCTCCAGGCCACTTCCCTGTGAACATACAGCAGAGGGGCCGGGTCCTTCAGGGACGGCAGGGCACAGGGTCAGTGTGGGCTGCAGACACAGTGCGCCCTGTGAGGGTTCATACCACTTCAGCTGGCAGATCCATTGCCTTGTGTTGGGGACATCTCCGGAGCCTTGGCATCAGCGGAAGCGCGTGCGTTAGCGTGTGGGAGAGAGTATGCGTGTGTGTGTGTGTGTGTGTGTGTGTACACTCGTGTGCTTTTCAGCAATTCAGGTTTTGAGCTCAGGAGTCAAGCACACCAAAGTTCATAGGCTGGCTCTTCTATTCACTTGCTGTGTGACCCTAGATAAGTTACGAGGCCTCTCTGAGCCTCGGTTTCTTCATCTGTCAAGTGAGGATTAAATGCGATAATGTATCTGAAGTCGCGAGTGCAAAATGCATGCTCAGTAAGTGTCAGCCGTGAAGGTGAGGCTGCGGGTCATGTTTGGCTGTGCCCTCTACAGAAGTGTCCGGGGCATCGCTTTACGCCAGAAATGGTTTGTTATAAGTGATGCTGACAGGCTGGTGTGGGGAGGGGACGCTCTACCTCGAGAGACCACAGGCTATAAGGCAGACAGACTCGGTTGCCAATCCCAGCTCTTCCGGCTGGAGGTCTTGAACCGGGCCCTCCACCTTCTGTGTGAGCTTCTGTGGCTGCTGTGACAAGTCACCGTAACCCTGTGGCGTACAGCAGCTGGCATTTGCCCTCTTCCGTTCCGAGGCTCAGAAGTCCGGCTCTCCCTGGGCTACAGCAAGGGGTTAGGGCTGCGCTTCTTCCCGAGGCTCCGGGAGAACCCTTTTCCTCGCCCTTTCCAGCTTCTAGACTCGCCGCCTTCCTTAGCGCGTGGCCCCTTCGTCCATCCTCAACGTCAGCAAAGCTCCATCACTCTGACCCTTCGCCCGCAGTCACCTCCCCACCTGCTGCTCCTGCCTCCCTTGTCGACTTTAAGAGGCCCCTGGCGTTACCTCGGGCCCACGTGGATAAAGCAGGACAGTCCCAGTCTGAAAGTCAGCTGATCAGCAAATGTACTTCCATCTGCCGCCTTCGTCCCCTTCCCGGGGAAGGCAACATAGGCAGAGGTTCTGGGGATTAGGACCCGGGCGTCTTGGGGGGTCCGTCATTCTGCCAGCCATACTCCTCAGTTTTCTCACCTATAAAGTGGCAGGGCTAGTCACACCTCCCAGGGACCTCGGGGGGATTCCAGGAGACTGCTGAGCACGCCGGCCAGGGGATCTGGGCAAGGGATGGGAAAATGCTGGTTGGGTCTGCCCTGAGCACCTGCTGAATACAAAGCGGTGTCCCAGGTGCCACATGGAGTCTCCAGGAATGGAAGATGTCACAGTCCCTGCTGTAGAGTGGCTGGACGCTACTGGTTGTCGAGGAGGGTTTGCCCTTGGAGAGCAAAACAGAAATGAGGGACATTGTGCCCACGTGGGGCGGACGGCTTATCCACGGAAGAGAAAACACGAGATCATCCTGGAGGGTTCCTCCAGGGCTAGATTTGACAAGGTGAAGGGCTTTGGGGGTCTCTCCTAGGTCACAGGGACGTGGTGGGCGCTGCACAGGTATGGCAAGGGAAAGACACTCAGGGTTCTGGGCCCCTCCTCAGTCCAGCTGGGGACGCCGGCCAGTAGCCCGCAGCTGTGGTGGGACTGGTGCTTTGAAGGGCAGACACGGCGGGAGGCAGCTGTGAGCACAGACAGGGGCTTCCAATCAGGCTTTGACACCATTGCTGTTAACTGTGGACTTCCCACACGCTAAGTAATTCACACGGACAATCTGATTCGCTCTTCAGAGCAGCCCTATCAAGTAGGAACTATTTCTGTTTCCGTTTTAAAGATTTGAAAAACTAGGGCTCAGAGAGGTTAAACACTTGCCTTAGGCAACACAGCACAGGCAGCCACGGGACTGGAATCCAGGCAGTCTGGCATCGAGGAGAGGAATTCTGGCTGTGCCCCAGGTTAGGGTCTGAAGTAAGACATCAAGGAGGAGGTAGAGGCAGCTAAAGGAAAATGTGCCAGGCAGGGGGAACCCAAGAGACTTGGCGTGGCCAGAACAAAAATGGGAGTGGGGAGTGGGGAGGGCTGGGCAGGACCACACATCGCAGGCTCGGTGATCGTGGGGTAGGGTTTGGACTTGATCAGGAGAACGCTAGGGAGCCCCTGAAGGGTTTCTGCAGGATGCATGACCAGACCAGGTCAGTGGAAGGTGAGGGGGGCCTGATTTTCCATCAGGATCCTCCGATGTTGGGGGGATGGGATGCTCTCCAAGGACCACTGGACGTCACTCTCTGTGGGGCTGTGCTGAGGAGAAACCCTGCCACACCCGGCCCCCTGGGCCAAGCCCTGGGTTTGCTCCCCGCATCCTGGCCTTTGCGGGATGTGCTGACCCAGCCGTTTCCCGCCGCAGTGTCCTACTTCCCCCGAGTCCCCCAGTGCCCTGGGCCAGATCCCCAGCCTGACAGCACAAGGCCAGTCAGCCAGAAGGGGCAACTCCAAGGTGGTTGACCTTCGTCCTAGCAGAGATTAAACTGATTCCTAATTAATAGCCTATAGGATAGTCACTCTGGCATAGCTTGCAAGTGATTTAAGGCTTGTCCTTGGAGGCTGGTCCATGAATTATGTTTAATTAGCTGAAGGTCTCCCCAAACACACCAGCCCTGGTGTGTTATTGGGCACACCAGCTCAGCGACCTCTGAATTTCACGTTGGGGGATGAAGGAGACGCTGAAAGTTACTCCAGTAAAAAGTTTATCTCTCCTTTTCTAAAACAACAGCTGCATTTTGACCTCTGCTAGCAGCTCTCAGAAGTGCTGCCTTCCAGGGTTAGGGTCCCTGCTCAATTACTTCCTGGCTGTGCTCATGCCCGATTACTTGCACTGCCAGGGCCTCAGTGCCCCATCTCTAAAATGGGCCCACAGTTCAGGTACACAGCCCCTTACCTGAAACCCTTGGGGCCAGTTGTGTTTCATAGTTCAGACGTGTTGGACTTTAGAAACGCAACAGGACACACAGGCCATGTGCTTAGTGATGCCCCCAGCAGGGTCTGGGGGCCGCCCCCCACCCCCATAATCAGACACAGTGAGAGTCACAGCAGTGGGGTAAAGAGGCCAGAAGTAGCTTCATGATTGTTCTAATTAGGGCTTGCCCCCAAAGCGTGGGTCCAAATTAAGAAAAATGTCGGATTTCAGAGCTTTTTGGGATTCTAGAACTGAGGATAAGGGGCTATGAACCTCGCTGTTGAACTCAGAGAAGTGCAGAGTAAGTGCTAACTATGGTGAGTTTTGTTGTCGTTATGACTTTTGTCCCTGTATCTAATTTGCTTCCACGTTGACTGCCTCCGCTGCCCTGCGTGTGTACAGGCTGGTGTCAGCTGTCTGCTCGGGACGTGTGGCACACTTTGCATCATGGAATGGCTATGCCCGAGCCCTGCTTCCTGCTGCCCGGGGAAGGGTGGAAGGCTCGTGACTTGGCATCAGGTCCCACTGGGTGTTGCTATTGAGTGCCTCTGTGTGACAGCCAGCTTTTCCACTGGGCCCTGCACTCAGAAGGGCCCTACACTTGATTTATGGCTCTGCTGTCACCATCCTGAAATTCTTCGTAATTTTTGAACAAGGGGCCCTGCAAATTATGTGGCTGGTCCTCGTGATTAGCCGTACCACATGGGGTGTCAACATCATCTCTCCCGATGTCCCCTCAAAGGCAGGTTACTGCCGGTCGTTTCACCAGGGTTGCAAAATCATGTCATTCATTCATTCACACTCCCGGGCACCTGATTACCAAGCCAGGTCCGGGAATGCATGGGGAGAGCTGCGTGCTGGAGAGTGTGCGTGTTTGGGAATGGAGGAGACAGAAAAAAAAGAAGCAAACAAATAACGTTATAATTTCAGATAGTGACCAAGTGCTGCAGAGAGAAGAAAACAGGGTGATGTGAGGGAGAAGGATTTATTTAATTTTTTTTTTTTGAGACAAGAGTCTCACACTGTAGCCTGGGCTAGAGTGCTATGGCATCAGCCTCGCTCCCAGCGACCTCAAACTCCTGGGCTCAAGCGATCCTCCTACCTCAGCCTCCCAAGTAGCTGTGACTACAGCCATGCACCACCATGCCTGGCTAATTTTTTCTATTTTTAGTTGTTTGGCTAATTTCTTTCTATTTATAGTAGAGATGGGGTCTCGCTCTTGCTCAGGCTGGTCTTGAACTCCTGAGCTCAAGCAATACTCCCGCCTCTGCCTTCCAGGGTGCTGGGATTACAGGCGTGAGCCACCGCGCCCGGCCGAGAGGGATTTCAATATTAACTGCAGTGAAGGAGAAACCTGAATTGGCTCTAGACTGTGCCTTGCTGCGTGCCAGGGGTGCTTATGTATCTGGGGCCACTTCCAGGTTCCCCACCCCCCACAGAGCAAGGTGGTCTTGTGTTAGTGGGGTCTGGGTAGGGGAACCAGTTTGGGGGCTCCTTGGGTGCAGGGGACTATTCACCCCCAAAGCCCCATAGCCCCAGCTGTCCATAGTAAGCCCAGAGGCCAAGTTTGGGGGGCCAGGTGGGTGAAGAGAAGGCTGCCTTGGTTTCTCTGAGCATCTTCGAGTTCTCACTGTACCAGGCCCCAGCGCCTGAGGCTTCTGACCAACCCCTGCCGCTTGGTGAGCATTTTCTCACACTTTTGACCTTCCCCACACTAGCACAGGGAGGCCAGTTTCCGTTTTCCCCACTTCCCCAGATGGAGGTGGTGAAGCCCAGAGATGCCAAGTGACTCATCTAAAAGTCACACAGCAAATCAACTCCAGAGCAAATTCCTTGAGGCCCCAGCCAGGCTGCTTTCCATTCCAAAGGCTAGTTCAGGCGCCGGGAGCTGAGCTCTGCCAGGGGTATGCAGTCCAGGGCTGCTCTCGGAGCTCTGGGGGATAAACCGCCCCTCCTTCCCAAGTGATGGTGGCCATCAGGACATTTTACACCCCGCCATACCTGGAGGCCACCCTCCTCCCCTAGGTTTCCAAAGGAGAGGGCATGAGCTTCTCAGAAAGCCTAGAGCAACGGCAGGCACTTCCCTAATCCATTCCCAGGAAAACCCAAAATTGAACCCAGAGGCCTAGCCCTTGGGTTGGAGGCCCTTGGGGAGGGGGAGACCGGGTCCCTAGTGGAGAGGCTGTCCCCAGATGGGTGGGAGCTGCCAGCCCCCAGGGGGGCTGCGGAGGAGGGAGGCGCTCCAGCTGGGCCGGTGCCTGCAGGGGGGCGGCGGAGGGCTGTCGGGACGGTTCACGCGGCGGCCAGCAGACTGGCTGCGTGTTGCAATGTCTGGTGGCGTTTGCAGCATCCTGTCCGCGTGTGCAGCTGGGGTAACCTCGGGCCGGCGCGGAGGAGCGTGTGTGGCTCGCAGGCCGCGCGGCCGGAGGCTGCTGGCACCTTGCATCTCATTTACAGCTCCGGGTTCAGCCACAGGTCAGCGGCGCCGTGACATCACGGCGTCTGTTTACCACCCGGTCCGGCAAGAGGGGGCGGGCGGTCCCGGGGCGGGAGGAGGACCCCAGCCCCTCCCCGGCCGCGCCCGGCCCCCAACCCAGCACCCCTCCTCACTCCCTCCACCTAGTCCCTTCCCCATCTGCACCCGGGACCCCAACCCGGCCCCCTCCTCACCCTTTACCCTGTCCCCTTCCATCTACACCCGGGACCCTCACCGGCCCCCTCGGCACGCCCCTCGCCTCCCCATTTGCATCCCAGCCCTGCCCCGCCCTCCGGCACGGCCCTTCCCAGGACCCGGAGCGCGTACCCCTTTCTTCCCCCAACCCCTCCCCATCAGCTGCCGGGACTGCACTGGCCCCACCGGCCGGCCCCCTCCCCGTCGGCGCCGCGCCCCAACCCGCCCCCTCCCCGTCTACCTCCCGCCCCTGCCCGCCCCGATCCCCACCCAGGGCTGCAGTCCCGCCCCCCTGCGCCCCCACCCCCGGGACCCCCGCGGGCCCCCGCCCTCCGCCCGCCCCTGGGCCCACGCTCAGGAAGACTTCCCGGAGCCTCCTGCCACCCCCTCAGCCGTCATGTGAGCCGGGCTGGCCGCCCCGCGCCGCGCGCCGGCGGCTGCAGCTCGTTAGCTGTCGGGGCAGGGCTGGGACGCCCGGCCACTTTGTTATTGGAAACTGTGCGTTCACCGCCGCCGCGCTAGGTGGGTCGCCGGCCCGCAGGCCCCGCCGGGCAGCCTCTTCCTGGGGAGCTGCCCTTGCCACCTGGAACGCTTTCCTCTCGCCGCCTCCCCTCCCCCGCCCTCTGCTTCGGCGGAGTGTTCTGGAAGCTGAAGGGACCTGGGGTTGTCTTTCTCCACACCTGGGACTTAACCAAAACCAACCTTCCCTGGAGAGGGAGGCGCTGGGGCTCCGTGCATGGCAACCCCGTTCTCCCATTTTCCCAGAGGGTCCCCTTGGCTTCCCCACTTCCTCTGCAGCCAGCGCCCAGCCCCCTCCAGCTAGCACATCTGCGGCCTCCGTGCACGGCAGCTCCGAAACGGCCCCCGCCCGCCGCCCTGCCTCCCACCCCCGTTCCAAGCTCCCCTTCCAGCAGCCAGAACTTGTTCCAAAATCCAAGTCAGAGGCTGTCATTTTCTCTTCACACAACCCTCCCAAGCTACTCCCATCTCACTGGGAATAGAGTTCAAAGCCCCACTGCGGCTGGCGTCACCCACTCGGCTCTGCCACTCCTTGCCCCACTCCTTGCCTGGAAGTTCATTCCCACCTTGGGGCTTTCGCACTTGCGGTTCCCTCTGCCTGGAATGCTCTTCCCCCAGACGACCCACCTCTCCTTCCGCCCTTCACTTCCCGCAGGTGTCTGCCCCAATGTGACCTTGTCCAGAGGCCTTCCCTGCCCCCATCTGAATACCGCCCCCACTCGTTATCACGCCCACTCCCTACAGAGCTGTGTGCTGCCACCTTATACATCATATAGTCACGCGTTCGTGCGTTTAGTGTCCCCCAATTTACACACACACCCCAAACTCCACGAAAATGGGATAAATGTATTTCCTGCTGTATCTCAGGGCCTCCAATAGTGCCTGGCATACAGCCACGACCCAATAAATACCCAGTGAATGAATGAATGAGGCAGGACAGGGGTATTAAAAGAGCTCGGCTTTGGAGTCCAAGTTCAAGTGTCGCTTTGGAGCTTCTGGGAGTGTAGCCTGCGTGAGTGACTTAGACCTGCCGGTCAGGATCCCATTTTGCAGACGGCCATACTGAAGATGTGCACTGTGCCCGAAGGGTAGTCTGTAAACACTGGCTCCTCCCTCCCCTCCTTGACACCCCCCACCCAGGGTCACCTGGCAGTCTCCACCAAGAGATCCAGTTGGGGGAACTGGGGCAAAGGTCGTGGGGCTTCAGCCAGTGACTCTCGCCTGAGTTTCTCCACCCCCGTGTTTTGCCAAGTGTGGTTGGGGCAGGCGGAGGGAGGTGCGGCCCTTGGCCCAGTCTCGTGGGCTGTGAATGTGAAAAGAAACATCAGCCCTTGGGTTTCTGGCTGGAAATGAGCAGTTGTTCTGTCCTCGCTTAGACTCAGCCTTGGCGACTGTCTCCCTGGAGGGTTTTCCGAGCGGCCCCAGAACCAACAGGGTCAAAGGATCACACCCAGGGACGAGGCAGAGACTGGGCCTAGTTGTCACACTCGGTTTTTGAGCCGATGCTGAACACTGGCTCTTGGCAGGGGGTGGTTTTGGGGTTTGCGGGGGTTGCTGTCTGTCCTCACGAACAGACAGCAGCCATCCCTTGAGGGTCCCTTGAGGTGTCCATCTCAAGGGACACGCGAGTCTCAGAAACTGGAAAAGGAGATTCAGGAAACAAAAGGCAGTGCAAGGGCGGGAGAGCCAGCGTTTTGTAGGGTTGGGGCCCTTTGCATGACGCCCTCTCAGGTAAAGAGACACTGGAGCAGAACCTGTAAGATGAGAGGTGCCCTGTGAGAAGAGGGCTACTGGGGGGAAGAGAACAAAGAGCAGCTAGTGCAAAGGCACTGGGGCAGAAGCTGGCCAGTGGTTATGGGAGCAAAGGCCAGTAATCCCTAGGAGGGGAGGAGGGGAGGATGGAGAGTTGGGGGCAGATCTGGAAGGGCCTGTGGTCACAGTAAACACTAGATTCCACTCAGTGAGGCAGGGAGCCATTGGGAGTCATTTGCAGGGTGACAAGGTCTGAGACATTCTAGAAGGATCTCTGCTGCATTGAGAATGGACTGCGGCAGGGGCCCTGGGGCAAGGGTAGGAGCAGGTCCAGGTGAGGGGTGACAGGGCAGGGCCCAGAGTGGCAGCTATGGAGGAGATGAGAGGTGGTGAGAAGCTTCTGGATTTCAGAGGTCAGTCTGACAAGGTTCGTTGTTGAGTTGAGTGTAAGGTGACAGAAAACACTTCATGTGGGACAGTGAAGAGGCTTCAGGGGTTAAAAAGAGGCGGGCAAATGAAAACACCGCCTGTGTTTCCTCCCTGGTGGAGGAGAAGGGAGGCTCGGCCTCATCTGTTGAATGTGGATAGCAGGATAACAGGACCCACCTGTGTCTGTTTCCTGGGGCTGCCACAACAAATGACCACAAGCTGGGTGGCTTAGAACAACAGAGCTTGATTCCCTCCCAGTGCTGGATTTCCGCCCAAAGTCCAAAATCAAGGTGTCGGCAGGGCCCGCTCCCTCCAAAGGCTCTAGGGGAGGATCCTTCTGAGCCTCTTCTGCTCCTGGTGGCTCCTGCAGCTCCTGGTGGCTCCTGTGGCTCCTGGTGGCTCCTGGCCTTGCTTGGCTTTGTGGCTTTGTCACTCCACGCTCTGCCTCTGTCTTCACACAGCCTCGCTTTCTTCTCTGTGTGTCTTTTCTGTCATAAATGGAACGGCAGCCATGGGATTTGGGGGCCACCCTAATCCAGGGTGATGTCACCTCAAGATCCTTAATTACATCTGCAAAGACCCTTTTTCCAAATAAGGTCACATTCACAGGTACCAGGGGTTAGAACTGGACACAAATCAGCCCACTGTCCACCCTGAGTAGTTGTGAGGACTAAACCCAAGTGCGCAGAGCAGAGCCCAGCGCACAATGAGAGCCCAAGAATCGCTAGCCGTGGGGGCGGTGCATGCTTGACACTGTCCCTCCCTGCCCACGTGGAGACCAAGGACCTCCTCGCATACCCCACACCCCTCGCCACAGCCACCAGTCCTGGGCACTGTGCTGATCCATGCACAGGAGGGCAGCCCCTGTCCTCACCTGCCTTCCCACCTGAGCCACATAAGGCTCCCAGTATCCTCGCAGTATCCCTGTCAGCCATGCCATAACCACTTGGTCATCAGGACCGTGTGCCACGCCTGAGCAGGGTGGCATCTTTCCCTCTCTCCCTGGGAGGAGTGTACCTCTCCATCCCGTCCTTGGCACATGGCATGTGCTCAGTGGCATCTGTGCAATACACGGATATGTTGTACATGGGGTCCCTTTGCTCCTGCAGGCAAAATCAGTGTCCGAGGGCACAGGTTTGGGGATCAGACTGCATAGGCTGGGGGTCCGGGTCCACCATTCACCAGCTGAGCAACTTGGAGTCAGTAGCTTAGCCCCTGCGCATCTGTGTTTTCTTGCCTCTGAAATGGGCATAGTATGCCCTCCTAGCACGCCCTCCTAGCACTGTCTGAGCACTTGATGCCACACTGCACTGGTTCTGAGCCCGGCGTGGCCAGGTAGTGAGCCCCGCACGCGTGTTAGAGCTCGTTGCAATTCCTGTGCCTCCCGAGGGGCCCGGTTCCAGGCTGGACGTCCGCCCGGAGAAGGCCTCTGCCCTGCTCCAGGTTGCGGTCAGGGACTTGTGGGAGGGCGACACCACCGGCTGATCTAATTTGAGGAGCTTCATAACAATCCTCCCCAACAGCTGAGCCAGCGGTAGCCAAAACATTCTCGGCAGGCCAAAACAGGGGCCGAAGCCAGCCAGAGCCTGCTCCCTCCGCAGCGCTACGTGGGAGAGGCCTGCCTGGAGCTGGGCGGCTCAGCAGCACAGGAACAGGAAGGACGCCTGAGGATCTAGCCTAAGTCCCTGACAGAGAAGCAGCCCAGCGGCTTTTGTCCCCTCTGGCCTCCTGGGATGGGCAGCGGATACCTGTAATGGACCTGAAGCTGCACAAGTATATGCCAGCTGTTATTGTTACCGTTAACACAGCGACAGAAATAGACACACACCCCCTTGCCGATAGAAGATCCGTGTATCCTGCTGGGGTGATGGTTGCCTGGAAGACCCAGTGGGGGTCTACATCTTGCCTACCCTAGACACAGACTTGACTGGGGCAGAACCACAGAATGTAGCCATCCCCGCCGTCCCCCTTCTTCCGACAGGGTGTGGACTGGAGCGTGTAAGGTTGGAAACAGGCGTTCTGGGGAAAAAAGGTGGAAGGACTTTCTAATGAAAGTCCAGAAAGGGGACATCTCGAGGCGGTACCCAGTCACTGTGGATCCATACTGAAGGGTTGTCTTTGAAAGAGGAAGGACCGGTAGGCTTGTTGAGTGTGCCCTGGTGACAGGCCAGCACTCCCAGTGGGTGACAGCGAGAGGGAACCCACTGGGGCTCATTCCTAGAAAGAAAACCTCGGGACAGAGTTGTGCTGGAGGGGGCGGCTGCAGACCCAGAACAGTAGAATTCGAACCTTATTGATTTTTGAGCAACAGAGTCTTTGTATTAGAACAGAAATGACTGTCATAGAAGCCTAATTAAAGTGCAACTGCTCGGAATGACTGGGTTTGGGGGAGGCCTGGGACAATGTCTGCCAAGCCCCTCACCTCTCAGCAGCCCCAGAAGCTCCTCACTAGAACCCCCAGGGTTCCCCGGGGCTCAGCTTGAAAACTTCTCCTGCCGGAGCAATCCTCCCAGTGGATGAACCACGGCTCGCTCTGCAGGTGGGTGGTTTGACGGCTGGTCTCTAAGGATGGGGACTGAGGGATGATAGATTCTGTGGCTCTGCCCGTCAAGGCTGTGTCTAAGGGAGGCAAGACATAGACCCCCATATAACATCTTCCCAGCAACCAACACCCCAGTTGCTCCGGTTTTGTGGGGTAGAGAGGTCTTCCACGCGCAAAGGGGATCTATTTCTGTTGCTCAACTGCTACTACTACTACTAATAAAAATAATAGCAGCTGGCATTTATTGTGCTCTTTCTTAATCCACCCAACTACCCTTCAAAGTGGGTGTTTTAAACCTTAATTCATGATGTACATAGGTTAAGTTCATGTAACTCCTAAGTGGTAGGTCAAAGAACTGAACCCTGGCAGTCTGGCTCCAGAACCTGTGATCTGGGCCACTCTACTCAAGAGACAGGGTCTCTCTCTTTGCAGATAGACAGGGGTATGAAAGAGGAGGAGCCTCAAATGTTAACCTGTGCTGTACACGTGCTCATCCCCTTCTATTCAGCACCCCACTTTACCTCTGGATGTATTGATACAGACTAAATTTTGTGTGCTCATTTTCATCCGGCTACAAGGACGGATTTTTGTTAACATCCTCCTGCTGGAGAGCTGTGCACCCTCCAAACTGTGACCTCCCCACCCCACCGCCCGGCCTGCTGTGGTTTGGGGTCCCCGATGGGTATTTTCTTTGTCTCTGAGAAGCCAACTCAGCACCGATCCAGCTCCCAGACGGGGGCCCGTGGGACATGAGCTGGCCCGCCAAAGAGCTGCCCAGGGACTTGGACCTTTCCAGGCTGCCAATTATAAACAGATGCTTCTCCTGGGACCCACCCGGAGACTTCCCAGCTCATGTCCTGGTGGGACGGTGCTCCACAGCTGACCTCCAGGGATGAAAGCCAAGTGCAGGCATTTGCGCAGCCCCCGCTGCGCTAGGAAGGCAAGGTGGGGTAGAGAAGAGGCACCCAGCATTCTCTGGTCAGCAGATTTTTCCAGAGGCCTCCTGGGGCCAGTGCTGTGTGAGTGACAATGGTGGTTGAGCTCCTACTCTGTGCATGGCTGGTGCTGGATGCCGGGTCTCGAGATGAATGCGATTCCCTGGGGGACCTTGCAAGGTCATGGGGAAGGTGGCGCTGTCCACAATAGGTCAGCATGCGCACGCCCGTGTGCTGTGGAGGAACGAGCCAGGGCTGGCTGGTGTGAGCAGTGAAGAACAGGGGTTTTGAGTCACACGGCTCTGCTGTTATGAGCCGTGTGACCTTGGACAAGTCACTTTGTCTGTCTGAAGCTCACCTATGCAACAGGGAGGGTAAACATGGGGTGTGAGGATTAAAGGAAAAAGCACTTGGACGTACTGAGCACAGTGCCTGGCCTGTGGCGAGTGCTCAGGGAATGCCAGCCGTTGTGTAGGGCTGCTGCTGCTGCTGTAGGGAGGACGGAAGGAGCAGCCGGGGGGGGGGGGCTTCAGAACTAAGGGGGTATTCAAGCAGGGTTTTGCAGAATGAATAGGAGTCCACAAGTAGCCTCGGCATTTAAAATAGCAAAAAACAGTCTGTGCTAGGTGCTAGGCAGGGACACAGGGAGCCCAGAATGGGTGAGATTTAGTTCCTGCCCTCCAAGAGACAGGAGATAGACTCCAAATGGCGATGACAGCGTGCACACGGCCAAGGGCACTGTGTAAGGAGTGAGTATAGGCTGGGAACTCTGGATACCCCGCAGGCTCTCTCTCCCTCAACGGTGGGGAGAGAGATGCGAGTAGACAGTCACCTCACAATGGATGGGAGCCACTGGGGCACTGGGGTACAAGCAGGGATGGGGCATACCTGCCCATAGAGTCTATTTGGGGGATCAACTGGGGGTAACCTTCTATTCAGCTTTCTCTTTTAAAAGTCACAGATAGCAGTACTGGTTCTTTTTTTTGGAGACAGTCTTGCTCCGTTGCCCAGGCTAGAGTGCCATGGCGTCAGCCTAGCTCACAGCAACCTCAAACTCCTGGGCTCAAGCGATCCTTCTGCTTCAGCCTCCCTAGTAGCTGGGACTACAGGCATGTGCCACCATGCCCGGCTAATTTTTTTTTGCTATTTTTAGTAGAGACGGGGTCTCACTTTTGCTCAGGTTTTTCTCGAACTCCTGACCTCAAGCGATCCTCCTGCCTCAGCCTCCCAGAGTGGTAGGATTACAGGCATGAGCCACCGCGCCCGGCCACTTGGTGGTTCTTTATCCCACCTGTTGTAACTTGTGGCCAGCTGTTTTCCATCTTCTGCTGGACCGTGGGCTCCCTGAGGCAGGACCACGTTTGTTTCCGTCTCTGTGGGATCCCAGCGGGGGCACAGTGCCCAGCCTGTGGCGGGCTCCCCGCCTGGGCGAGGCATGAGCGAGGGGAAGCAGAAGGACCTGCAGGGTGAGGGTGAGTGCTGGGCGCCAGGTCTCTGGGACTGGAGTGGTGTTCTCAAAGCTCAGAGCTTCCCCGCTGTGCCTGGGGTTCAGGGCTGCATCTGCAGAGGACCTAGCCCTGGGTTCAAACCCTGTCTCCACCGCACACTCTGACGGTGACACTGGGCAATGTATTAATGCTTAGCTCCTCTGAGCCACGGTTTCCTGAGCTAGGAAAAGTGGATAATATTTGCCTTCAGTGCGGGGGGCTGCCAAGGGGGTCAGGCCAGCTCGGGGTTAGGCAGGCAGGACAAAGGGGACAGATGCCCTCTGTGTGCCCCAGAGGGGAAGGGTGGCCAGGAGGTGTCCAGCTGCCCCGGCCTTATTTCATAAACCAGTTTCAGAGTACATTCCGGCCTCTGACCCTCCCCAGCGGCTCTCTGTCCTGGGAGTTCACAAAGACGATGGAAGGTTGGGTTCCCGGGGCTCATAAATCTGCACCCCCTGAAGGTGTCCTGCCCCCCACACCCTCAGACACCTACCTGCCGTCCTCACTGTCCTTCTGGCGCTGGGCGGGACCCGTCCTGCCAGCCGTCTGGGTCACCCTCAGGTGACTCTGGCAGGAGCCACCTGGGCGGGCCTGCTGAGCTACACCTGCCAGTTTCCTGGTCAGTGACTCAGATTCCCCAGAGCGGTCAGAGCAGAGACTGAGGGAGAGGAGGGGCCAGAAAGGGACAGTGGCCGGAGCAGCTCCACTGACAGCACCTACCAGGAAGGGGCCGCGTCCTCCCCTCGGCTCTCCCGCCCTGCCCATCCCCGGCAGCCCCTGCCACCCCGTCACCTTGGAGACACAGCTGGTTCCTAAGACAGAAGTTGCCCAGCCCAGCTCCCCGGGGACCCTGAGCAGACCCTGAGCATCCACCAAAGGACCTGAGGAGACACAGCAGCACACAGGGCTACACGCACTCACACACACAGACACACACTCACAGACACCCAGAAACCCGCACTGAGAGACACACTACAGACACACACTCACAGACACACAGAGACTTGCACAGAGAGGCAGGGCACCCACACATCGGCCTGAGCCTCATTTTCGTCTGAGATGGACCCCCTGCCCTGTGGCGAGCACCGGCTCCCTGCCTTCCAGCCCAGCCCGGCATGGTTTTCGTGCTCTGGGGAAGCCCGGCCTCGCTGACCCTCCTCGCACCTGTACCGCCGTTCCACAGAGAGGACACGCCGGGCACTGGGATGTGAAAATGAGCAAGACAGAACTGGGGGCCTCAGGGGATTGGGTCGGGGGTGAGGAGGGAGAAAGACAAAACCATCATGGTTCTGGGGGGAGGGGGCACACCCCCAGCCCGCTGGGGCACCGTCAAGCCTGTGGAAGAAGGTGGGGCACGAGCCTTCATCCCGGTTCCCTTGCCCCTGCCCGCTTCCTCTCCAGGGTGGTCTCCCCACCCAGCAAACAGTGTGGTCTCCCTGGTCCTCTAACTGCAGGTTTCCTGGTCAGACCAGGGGGAGCTTCCAACCCCTGCCCTTCTCGCCCTACCCAGGATTCAGGAGCCAGAAAGACATCATTCATCTAGGTCCAGGGAGCCCCGTGCTCACCTGTCCGTGCTGAGAAGCAAGCCCAGGCCTCCCAGAGCAGAAGGCACCCCATCTAGACCATTGCTGCAGATCCCTCGGGGGTCATAGCTTGTCTGAACCCTGAGCCTCCCAACCAGCCCCCCAGCTACAAGCTTTCCCTCTCTGCCAACTTGCCCAGGAATTCTCAGGGTCCCCAGAGGCCCCTCTCCCTGCCTCAGCCAGACCCGAGGGAATTGTGCAAGCTCCATGGTCCTGTAACCCACATGAGCCGGAGATGGGATGGGACCAGAGCAGGAGAAAGAAGACTAAGGATTACCATCCCCTCAGGCTGACACCCTCAGAAACCAGATGGATGGATGGATGGATGGAGTAGGGAGGGAGGGAGGGAGGAAGGAAGGAAAGGAGAGGTGGGTAAGTGGATGGATGGATGGATGGATGAACAGACGGATGGATAGGTTGATGGATGGGTGGGTGGTGGATGGGTAAATGGATGGGTGGATGGTGGGTTGATGAATTGGTAGACAGGTGGGTAGGCAGGTAGCTGGATGGACAGGTGGATGGATGGATGGGGTGACAAGGGAGGATAGAAAGAAACCTGGACGACAATGGCCGCAAGGTGAGGGTGGGGTCCAGTGGAGCGGAGGATGCCTTCGCCAAATTGCCCTCCTGGAGCGATGCGCACAGAGAACAAATGCCGCCCTCCTGCTCCACGAACTTCACCTCCCGGCCTCTCCTGGAGGAACAAATTCTCATCTGTTTTTAGTTCAACAGACAAGAAAGTGTCCCGTGAAGCCTGTTTAATTGCAGTCCGTTTGTCCTCGATGGATTTTCGTGGTTGCGGAGAGCGGCTGATAGACTCCTCCCTCATAAAACCCTTCCTGCGTTTCAAGGCTTCAATTAAAATAAATAAAGTGGTTGGACTAATGGGGTTTTCAAGCTGGACTTCCCCAGAGCTGCTTTAGGGGTTGAGAGAACACTTTCATTCATTTATTTATTTATTTTACAACGTATTTTAAAAGTTTTTAAAACTCTAATTTAAAAAAATCAAATTCACTGGAGACCACCAGAATATTGTGTGTCCCTCAGCCAAGCCCATGTTGTGCCTTTTCTGCTTAAGTGACAGTTCTGAGATGTCAAGCCTAGCAGTTGATAAATGTCACCCTTAGCAACGCCTCATCCGTGGTGCTTTTCTCTACACCATGTAACGAAGCAAAACAGAGAAATCACTTGGGTTCAGGTCTGGAGCGACCCTCTGTAACCCCAGTTTGAAATATTTGCCTTCCCAAAGCAGCCTTTTTGTTCTCATTAGTTGCTTTTAAGAAAATATTACAGAGTTGGATGTATCATTTATTCCTTTTATTGGTTTCACGCATTGGGGTTTCCGTGCTGGGTGCTTTTTTTTTTCAGGGGGAATTTAGTTGATAACTTTAAAAAGAAAGAAAAGAAAAAAAACAAAAATAGAAACCCACTAGGCTCATCCCCAAGAAACCACTGAGCTCTTCCTTTCTCTGCGTTTGTCCCGGGCAGTGCCCAGCGCCAGCCTCTCCCTGCGCTGGCCGGGCCGATTCGTGGTTGGGGCTCTCAGTCTCCCTGTCCTCCAACCCCGGGCCCTTCTGCCCCCACTGGCAAGTTGTGGGGAACTGTGCTGCGCTCCTATATGTATAGGTCAAGATTGGGAATTAGCCAGGTTGTTCTTCTGAGCCTTTGATGAGCTGGCCAGTCATAAATTTGTGCAAACCCTTACTGGTCCTGCTAAGGTCACCTCCTGGCCTAATGAGCCACATTTATTTCCTCCTGGGTGAGGCTCAGGGTTCTGCTCTGCAGGAGACTCGCCACCACTGCTCTTCTGGAACTTCTTTCGGGGAGCAACTGCAGCAAGGTGGACGCTCTCCTCGCCTCCCAGAGGGCAATGGGACACTCACCCCCAAAGGTCTTGGAGAGAAACCCACAAGGTCTACATTTCCAAGGGGACAACAGATGACTACTTCTGTTACGTAATCAACCCTAACCCCAGTCCACCTAGCTTCATCCAGCTTCATGAGAGAGTCCCCAACACTTTGTGCCCTGCACAAAGCCATTCTGCCATAAGCAAGGCTCTCCCCCGGGCCACCTGGAGATGTCCTCCCCACCTGGCGTTACCCTGTGGTTGGCCGCCCTGAGGACAGACCCTTCCAGCTGCTCACTGGAACGGCCCAGCGCATTCTAACGGGGCTGTTAGTGATCCCGGCTCTAGAGCTGGCTGGTGAGAAGGTGCCGATTCCTGCCGGGGGCATCCTGAATGCTGCTCACAGACGGCTCTGCTGCTGCCTGTACGGGTGGTGCGTGACGGGAGCTGGGCTGGCAGGATGTGGCCTGCAGGGAGGAGTGTGTAGAAAGACGCGTACATAGCACATCGATCGATCGTGACCCGGCTCAGAAACTACTGTTTTACTAAAGAGTAGGCTATGTCCCTTTAAAAAATTACATTGTTTTGCTTTGTGTACTTTATCTTTGGGAGAAATCAGGGAGGCCGGTAATTTAAAGACAAGTTACTTTAAACACTGGACTTCTGACGGCGGTCATTGAACCACTGTGGCTTCCTTAGTGACCACTCATTCAGGGCTGTTATTCTCTCCTTCCAGATTGTTCTCTGGGGCCGGACTGAGAAATGCCTGAAGGAGACCACGGAGGAGATTCGGCAGATGGGCACCGAGTGCCACTACTTCATCTGTGACGTGGGCAACCGGGAGGAGGTGTACCAGACGGCCAAAGCTGTCCGGGAGAAGGTGAGCGGCCGGGTCGGGGGGCGGATGTCCCGTTGTCCTGTGGGACGATCCTTCTCCTGACTCCAGGTGTCTGTGTGGACTGACTCTATATATCCGTGAACTCCAAGAGAGCAAAAACCACCCCGTTAAGTGTCTGGCACGTGGTAATGTTAACTATTTTTATGTAACAATACCCTCATTTATTATAAATATGCTACGTGCCAGGTATATCATGTGCCGTAAATTATTTCCACTCCTCAGAACATCCCTGGTACGGCACTGTCCCCATCTCACAAATCAAGGCTGCCGCTCAGAGAGGTGACGTGGGTTTGCAAGGCCCCCTGGCTGGTGGTGGTGGGGTCAGGTCCACAGGTGCAGGCCCCTGGGGTTGGCTGCCCTCGTGGCCCCCCCACAGCCCCTTCTCGGCTGCAGGTGGGCGACATCACCATCCTGGTGAACAACGCCGCCGTGGTCCACGGGAAGAGCCTGATGGACAGCGACGACGACGCCCTCCTCAAGTCCCAGCACATCAACACCCTGGGCCAGTTCTGGGTAAGGGCTGTCCTGGGCCAGAGCCGGCCCCGGGCGTGCCGGGGAGCCCAGGCCAGGTGGGGCTGGAAGGATGGGCTCGCCAGGGCTTGGACTCGGGCCAGTGGGGATGTCCAAGGACACGGTGGCTGGATAAGTGGAATGACCAGCCCTAGGAGGCATCAGACTTTCTGGAACGTGAGCTCAGTGTCCTGCAGTGGGGAAGCCTCTTGTGAAGTCTGGGGCGCCGGAGCAGCATGCGTGTCCAGGCTGGGCTGTTCTCCCCAAGAGAGGGGTAGAGGAGGGGTGTGGGAAGCTGCGGCCACTCCACACTGACGCCCCGTCCACCCTCAGACCACCAAGGCCTTCCTGCCGCGCATGCTGGAGCTGCAGAACGGCCACATCGTGTGCCTCAACTCCGTGCTGGCGCTGTCCGCCATCCCCGGGGCCATCGACTACTGCACTTCCAAAGCGTCGGCCTTCGCCTTCATGGAGAGCCTGACCCTGGGGCTGCTGGACTGTCCGGGTGTCAGTGCCACCACGGTGCTGCCCTTCCACACCAGCACGGAGATGTTCCAGGGCATGAGGGTCAGGTCAGTGAGCAGGGGACCAGCCTCGGGGACCAGCCTCCCGCGCTGCCTCCCCGAGCCTTGCAAGTCTGGCAGCCGACTGCGCAGAGAGAGCCCTGGTATGGAATAATCCAGAAGCCCTTTGCCTTTGGCTTGAGCTGGATGCTCCCCTACCTGATTTTCCATCTGCAAGGCAGTGGGATGCAACAGCGGTGTGGGGAGCCTGTACGGGATGCCAGGGCCGAAGGCCGCAGTGGATCTCAACCCAACAGAGAACAGGGTGTGGCCCCGCGAGCACCGTGCGCGAAGGGCACCGTTTGTGGGCAGTTCTAAAACAGGCAAAGCTGGATTATGGTGATGGATGTCAGACCAGCGCCCACCCCAGAGGGCCCACGGGAACCTTCTAGGCTTTTATTTTTTAGAGATAGAGTCTTGCTCTGTTGCTCAGGCTAGAGTGAGTGCCATGGCATCAGCCTAGCTCACAGCAACCTCAAACTCCTGGGCTCAAACGATCCTCCTGCCTCAGCCTCCCGAGTAGCTGGGACTACAGGCATGCGCCACCATGCCCGGCTAATTTTTTCTATATATTTTTAGTTGGCCAATTAATTTCTTTCTATTTTTAGTAGAGACAGGGTCGTGCTCTTGCTCAGGCTGGTTTCGAACTCCTGAGCTTGAGTGATCCGCCCACCTTGGCCTCCCAGAGTGCTAGGATTACAGGCGTGAGCCACCGCGCCTGGCCCTTCTAGGCTTTTAGAAATGTTCTCTTTTCTTGATCTAGATGGGCGGTAGTTAAATAGGTGAAAGTTAATCAAGCTGTATGCTTAGGATTTATGCCTTTTATTGTATGCACATTGTAGCTCAATTTAAAGAAATAGGAGACCCAGCCACTCCTCCTCGGGACCAATTAAATCAAGGGGGATGGGGCCTGCTGGTTTAGAGCTCACCCTTGGGAGCCAGGCACCAGGGTAGTGACCCCCCGCCCCGCCATGGCTGTGGTGTGCTGTGTGATGTAGGGTCTGATTACTCACTGCTCTGGCCTTCGTGGCTGAGCTGTATCATGGGATGACCAGACTGTCTAGATGCGTGGTGAGGCCACAATGGGATCGGGCTTGGAACACCACATGTGCTCCATGCTAAGTACTCAGTAAACTGCGCTGTAATGACGTGCAGTCACGTAGGGGCATGTGATTACAGATAAATGAAAAAAGAATTACCCAGAAACTGTTTTCCCTGGGCTTTTTTGCAATCCAGCATATGATCATCCACCTTCTGAATTATATGTTTCAGCAGCTTCCAAAAATAAAGATGACGGGAAGGGTCCCTGTGAGGATAAAATGACACAGTGCAGCGTAGTGTGTGCCATGCGGGGTCACTCAGCACGCCTTAGCTATTGTTAATAGGGACAGTGTGGTTTTGGTCATCAAGAATCGAAACTTCATGGTTTGAATGGGCTATTCTTAGCTGTGCAACTTTGGGCTAGTTTTGTTACCTCTCTGAGCTTTACTTTGGTCATGTGTAAAACAGTGGGAATAACATTTACCCCGTAGGATTGTCAGGAGAATTAGAAATAATGCATGTGACACATCTAGTACAAGCCCAGAACATGCTAGATGGTTAAGAAAGAGCTATTGCTCTCATTGTTTTTACTGACAACAAACGTTTTCACAAATGCATATGATATTAATTTTCCCGGCAGACCATATCTTCAGAGTTTGTCACAGAGGCATATATTTCCACCTGGCTTGTGTGCAAATTATCATAAATTCTAATGTCTGTTAATGTTCCATGTTGGCTTTTTCCCCGATGATAATGTTGTTTGGTTTCTTTTCTTCTGAGTATACAGGAGGTGCTCAATAAATACATATTGGATGGAAGTGCATCAGTGGCAATCCACAGTTTTAACTGGGTGCCCTGAGCACAGACGTGAGCAGGACATTCACAGACATTGAGCCTGTGTGTCTATTTCACCTCCTAGTTTAAGTTTCTTCACCACTTAAGCGAGACATTCGAGGTTTTCCCAAGACATTTTTCCACTTCAGAGTGGAGGCCAAACCGCCTGGGGTCAAATCCCAGCTCTGTGTGACCTCAGGCAAGTCACTTAACTTTTCTGTGCCTCAGTTTCCTCATCTATAAAAAGGGACGAATAATAGTACCCCGTACTCCATGGGCTAGCTGAGCTCCTGTGTGTGAATCTGCTAGCCATGCCTGGCGCTAGCGAACGTCCGTTACCTGTGGTTGTGCAGGTGAGCCCCGGGGGCTTGGCCAGAAGAGTAGAACGGGGAAGATCGTACTTAACCATCTCCAATTTCATGAATAAAAAATGAGTGAAAGCATTGGTTTCTTCCTACAGCCATGCTTAGCAGCTTCCCGGGTTTAAATGTGGGGGGCATGCTTAGGACAAAGCTGATGGTTTCCCAGCAAGGTTGGCCATGTCAGTGGGTGCTGCTGTTTGTAAGCCACTATTTACTGAGCCTCATCTGCGTTCCAGCCACACCACCTGAACCTTTACAAATGCTGCTGCGTTTGGCTCCTATCCCCATTGTACAGATGACCGAACTGAGGCTCAAAGAAGCAAAGTTACTTGCCCAGGGCCACACAGCTTGAAATTGGCTAGCTGACCATGCTCTTTCCACGGATCTGTGCTGCCTCTGTGGGTATTATTCCCGTCCCACCCACCATGGAGAAGGAGAACATCCCCCCTGCAGACATGCCTGAGGCCTCCTCTGTCGGGTTCTCCTGCAGGGGTCTTACCAGGAAGGACCCCCGCCCAGGACCGTGGAGCTTGGTCTCTCCACCCTGTCTCCCCTTCCCCAGAAACAGGACAGGCCACGAGTGGAGGCTAGAGAATCCAGACTATCCGCCATGTCCGTAGGATTCCAGTGTCGGCTGCCTCTGCATGTTCATCTCTGCAGAACCCCAGAGCTGGCCCTTCTAGACTGCAGGGCTGTCTTAGAATCACCATCGTGGTGGCACAGGAAGTACTGGGCTGGGGGTAAGATCCGTGTGCCCTCTGAGGCCAAGCCCCCGCTGGGAGCCCAAGGGCTGTCTTTTGCTCAGGAATGATATCAGGGCCAGGTGACTCATCACCCTTAATCTTCCTGGTGCCAGAGCGGATCACAAGCCCTTTGTAGGATTGGGGTCAGAGCCAGCAGCATCGGCCCTGCACCTACAGGCCTAGGAGGGCAGGAAGAGAAGTGAATGAAAGCAATAGAACACTGGCCTGATTTGAATCCCTGGTGTCCCACTGACTCACTGAACCCTCAGTTTCCTTGTCTGTAAATTGGGAGAATAATTCGTACAAGGGTCTGGCACTTAGGAAACATCACCATTGTGTGGGTCTGGGTCAGATGCCTCTAAATACGTGTGAGAAGCCCCTGATATTTGCTTATTCAATCATTTGTTTTGAAATCCCATGGAAAGTGCTATATAAATATTTGAACGAATCGATGAGTCGATGGGTGAGATAGTGAGCAAGCTGGGCCGAAGGCACCGCCAGCAGACAGGAGGAGCAGGACACACGTGGGGAACAGGGGGTGTTTATTGAGCACTTACTATGTGCTGGGTTCTATGCTAGGTGCTGGGGACACAACAGGGAGCAAGACTGAGCAGGCCTCTGTCCTGGTGGAACTCATAGTCTGATGGGGGAGACAGGCCACTAACAAGCAAGGCCATTCTAGGTGGGGGAAATTCGGCCAAGGAAACTAGCAGGGAATGAGATCAGAGGCCACTCTGGGTGGACTGAGCTGAGATATCTCCCAGGAGCTGGTAGGAGACAGCCAGGCCAATGGAACAGCTGGCACAAGACCGTGACAGGACAGAGCATAATGTGACAAGAGCAGAGAGACTGGCCAGTCCTGCTGGCACAGAGCAATTGGCAAGGCCCAGGTTGCGCAGGGCCGGGGAGAGCGTGGGACAGGTTCAGGTGCACTGGGAGCCCCTGGGGCAGCTTGGAGAATGGGTCCCAGGTAGGTGGTCTGGAAGTCCTGGACTCTAGGGGAGATCCCTGTGCACGAGGACGGGGAAGGGGGAGGAACAGGGAACTCTCGGCAAGCCTGGGCTTGGGGCGGGGGTGTTCCCAACAGGCCTCAAGTCTCCCAAACAGGAAAGGCCAAAGGGTGACCCAGACGTGTCAGCCATGTAGAAGCTTCCAGCATGAGCAGGTGCCTCTCCGGGAGAAACCCACTGTGTCTCTTCCTGCATTCAGGTTTCCCAACCTCTTCCCCCCACTGAAGCCGGAGACCGTGGCCCGGCGGACGGTGGAAGCCGTGCAGCTCAACCAGGCCCTGCTGCTGCTGCCGTGGACCATGCACGCCCTGGTCATCTTGAAAAGGTACGGCAGGGAGGGCGCGCCCTGGGCCAGGCCCGTGCTGGCCGCGTCCCCTGCTCCACTGGGCCCTGCGGGGAAGAGGTGGCAGGCAGGAGAAAGTACAGGTGGGATCGAGGATCCCGTCTGCCGTGGGCACGGGGGTGCGCAGTGTAGACACATCTGCCGTGGACGTACCGTCCTCACATAGGGCAGTGGTTCTCAAACTCGTTGGTCTTGGGACCCCTTTAAGCCTTAAAAAGTGTCGAGGAGCCCAAAGAAACTTTGTTGATTTGAGTTGTATCTTATCATTTTTTGCTATATTAGAAATTAAAAGAAAATTAGAAGAATCCTTCAAGGTTGATATAATATTCAGAAGTGAAATGTCCACTACAAAGGCAGCCACGAGCTTGCCAAGTGACCAGGAGAGGACAGCACCAGGGCCCGCAGGGGAAGCATAGGAGCTCTGGGTTGCACCAAGGAGAGGCCTGAGGGTGAGGCTGGGACAGTCCCCTGGAGGTTGTGCCACCCAAATCCTACCTGACAGCTCAGACTCACACAGTGAATCTTTGTCCAGTAAGTGGCAGTTGGAGTTGATTGATGTCTGAGCCATCCAGGGGCACTAAGACACTAAGAATGTGGCCTTGAAGTTTCTCCTACCACCCCTCTCTGCTGGTCAACAGCTTCTTGTCCACTTACTTGAAAGCCCTTCCCCGTGGAGGGTGGTTTGGGGTGGTGGGGGGCAGCTGGTGTGTGGCTTGGCGATGGCCAGGGTGCGCTTCTGGGAACTATGACTCCACTGTGCTGTCTTGTGTGGCCCCCGGTGACCCAGCCCCTGGTCCCCACCCTCACTGACCGTCCTCCTTTCTTCCTCCCCACTCCCCAGCATACTCCCCCAGGCTGCACTCGAGGAGATCTACAAATTCTCAGGAACCTACACTTGCATGAACACGTTCAAAGGGCGGACATAGAGGCGAGACACAGAGACACACTCGAGGAGCCACAGAGCCGGAGCGGGCCACGGCACCTGGGCACACACCCATGTGCCTGTCGGCACACTTGTGCTGGGTGACCAGGACGGCTCCTGTCCCCAGGGAAGAATCTGGCTGCTCCCCCAGGCCAGCCCCAGGACCTTTGCACAGGACTGATGGGTGTAACTCTGACCCCCACGGGGAGGTGAGAAACCAGCCAGCAGCCACCTTGACACTTTTGTACATTTCTAATTCTGTAGAGTTTATTGTTCAATCGCTTCTCAAGTCTAACCAGCCTCAGCAGTGTGTGCACAGACTATTTCCAGGAGGGTCTGTCCCCAGATGCTCCGCCTCCCCCTCCAAAACCCACTCATCTTCAGCTTGCGCAAACTGGTTGAACGGCAGGAATGAAAAATAAAGAGAAATGGCTTTTGTGAGTTACTGTGTTCAAATCCTTGGTGGGCATTGGAAGGGGCCAGTCCCAACCACAGAACTCCATCCTTTGAGAGAGAATTGGTCTGCGCGGGGTCCCCAGCCGCTGGGACTAGGAAGGGGGCAGAGACCGGGAGGAAAGTGGAGCCCAGGCTAGGGGCAGAGGGAGGGCCCCCCCTTGCCTTGTTCCTTGCCGGCTCTGCCAGACCATTCCCAACAGCCGTGGGTCGGGGGCCACTTTGCTTCCCTGGTGTGACCTTCATGAACTAGTCTGCAGAGAGCCGGCCACGGGGAGAGCTGCCACAGCGCCACCAGCCACCAGGCCACCAACTCAGGAGAGCAGAAGCGGTCTTTACTGAGCACCCACTGTCTACCTAGCATGCGCTCGGTGCTGAGAGGGGCATGTTGCAGAGAAGGTGAAACCCTGACGACCACCAAGACAAAAGGCCAATAACCTGGTTGAGAAAGGATCGCGAGTCATCAGAAACACTTACAGCAGCTCATCACAGTGAGGCCAGCGCTAAGGGGTGCTACAGACCCCTGTGTCCCATTGATTGCAGGGGAAGGGGCGGGGCTGGAGTGGCAGAGCTGTTGGCATGGGCCTTCCTCCATGGGGGAAATTTACAGCTAGAAAGACGGGTGTTGAGATGCCCCTGGGGTCCTCTGGTGTGCGCTCTCCCTGCTGCTGCAAGCTCAACAAACCCGACCTTGGGCAGCAGGGGAGGGAAGAGGTGGATAGCACAATCTCATTAACTAGCCGCCATCCACACAGCTCTTGCAGGTGGGGGAGGAGAACAGGTGGGGTTCCCAGGAGGTGAAGGAGCAGGTCACAGGCCTCTGACTCAGTAGATGGAGCTTCCCTGAGAGTCTCGTAAAGCCTGCACCTACGGATGAACCTCAGGCTGAACCCTGCCACCCTGCGTTAGAGGAGGATTAGCGACGTCACTCTGGTCTTCGTGCAGGATGCCAAGTCATAACCACATACTCACTCCTGACCGAGTACCGACAGAGTGGCCACCAGTCTCAGGGCATCACGTTTTAGCTCTGTTAATTATCCATGCCACCTCGAAGCAGCCAAAGACTGAAAAATACAGCTCCCAGAGACTTCTTTAAAGACTCCCAACAGCTGTGACATGTATCAACCAGGACGTCACCCCCAAATCTCAATGGCTTCCAACCATGAAGGTCTCTGCCTTACCACTGCTGCTTGTCCTTCCAGGGTGCCTACAGCTCTGCTCTGTGTCATCTTGCTCTGACACTCAGGGTGGCCCGGCAGCCTCCGTGGGGAGGATCTCTCGTGGCAGAGGCAGACACACCTGCTGAACCACTCGCTACTCTCAAACTTTCTGCCCGGAAACAACGCTTGTCACTTCTGCTCACATGTCATTGGCCAGAGCAGGTCATGTGGTCAAACCTGCCCCTGATGCAGCAGGAAGTGCAATGCCTTGTGGAGAAGCAGTCAGTAGTTTTAAACTACAATACGATCTGCCACTCCGTGGAAGATGTCATGAGGAAAACGGAAACTTAGGCAGAAGATGGAGGGAGGCTGACAGCTTCCAACCACAAGCCCGAGGACGTACACAGCAGGTGCCGAGCAGAGGCCTACATAAGCACCTCTCAGCGCTCACCTCTCACTGGCCTTTTGGGAGGCAGTGTTATGAAATCCGTTTCGTTGGTGAGAAAACGGGCTCAGGGCAGAGCAGCCCTTGCCTGGGTTTGAGGGCTTGTGAGCACTAGAGCCAGAATTTGAACCCAGCTCTCCCTGGACCACAAGTCCCCTTGCTCGCTGCAGCACCAAACAGCAAGTGACGCGGTGCCAAGCCGTGACCTGTCCTTCACCTTCCTTCTGGTCCTTGAGAACATGCATTGTCAAAGTGTCTTGGTGGTTTGCTGAGGGGTCCTCCTGAAATGTCTGCACCCACATGTCCCTGCCTTGGCATGCTGGAGAGCATGGGGGTTTCCGCAGGGCAGTTGCCTGTCCCTGGCTCTCCCAGGAGCTAGGCTGGGGGTGGGCACGTCTCAGTGGGCAGGGGTCGAGAGAAGGATGAGGTGTGGGTCCCACCTACCGAGCCCTAATTTTCCTGCCCATGCTGGAGCAGCAGACAGATCTCACTGCTCACGGCCTGGCTCCAGGCCAACCTTTTGGAGAGGGTTCGACTCCTGAGGCCTCCATGAAATTGCACTTGGCCTGAGGGCCAGGACGGCATCGCGGACCCTTGAGATCTGCCTGGACGCTGGGAGTGAGCAGAGCCCAGTGAGAGGCCGTCACTATCCTGGCTGAGTGGGAGCATGGGCTTCCCAGAGCCCCAGCGGCTTCTCCTGATGGCAGGGCCAGGCCTGGTCCCACTCCACCCCCTCCTGCCAGCCAGGAAGCTTTTAGTCTTTTTCTGGATCTTTTCCCAGAGGAACCAGAAGAAAAAGCCTTGGGCACATTCCCAGGAGGCCCCATTCTGGTCCCTCTCCCAGATGGTTTGGCTGCTTGGAGAGCCTGGAGAATGGCAGTGGGGAGCTAATTCCGTCCCTTAGCTTGGCCGTGCGAAGGACAGCGGCAAGTGCCAAGCCCCTGAGGGGCAGGACAAGGTGTGCCAGCCCTGCGAAGACAACTTGGGTCCTGGGAAATGACCCAGTTGCCATGCTTAGGGTTCCTCCCCATCCCCAGAGAGAACCAGGCTGGGGCCGGGCACCGAGCCCAGGGAGGCACCAGCCCCAAGCCCCATCCTGGCACCATTCCAGGGGCCCAGGCTATCTGGCCTGGCGAATGGTCAGGAAGTGAGTCTTGTGGCCACCACTCTGCTCCCAGGGAGCCAGAATGCTTTGAGAAATAGGCTCTCTTCTTCTCGGGCCAAACTGATGTTTAAGAAGGAGCAGGGTGACCGAAACTTCCTGGGCTGACCACACAGCTCGGCTCTAGGAGCCCTGTCTGATGGGGAGACAACTCATGCCCCAGGGATATCCCAGTCTGATGGCCACAAAAGGAGCCAGTTCACAAAGCCATCCAGCTGCCCCCCCCGGGCTGACGAGCACAGAGGGAAGGGGACAGGTGTGGGAGTGGACACAGGGCCATCTCAGGGGAGAAGAGACGCCCCTCCCATCACAGCACATCTGGGACTTCTCTGTCTGAGGGGTCTTTCCCCATATTCCAGAGGGTCCTTCCAAAGGACATAGATCGTTGCTGGGAGCCCAGAGGTCCGCGTTTGTGAAGAGGGCTTCTACACACAGGCACGCCTCACTTTAGGCAGAGCCAGGATGTGACATATGTCCCTGGATCCAGAAGGAAGGTCTGGAGTGGCTCTCGGGCACCTCGGTCATGCTCATCTTTCTTGGAGAGGGGCTGTCACACTGTGACTCAGTTTACAGACATTCGTCCACACGCGGCTCTTCATAAACTGAGGGCTGCCCATCTTGGACCACAGTTGATCCAGTCTGGGCCTGGGGACCACTGTCCCCCAGCTGCACAGGGCCCAGCCCCCACCGCCCCTCTCCCAGCACCCACAGCCCCGTGCTCAGGTGCCCACCCCGAGTGTCCAGGTGCTCTCAGACCCACCTGAGGCCGGGATAGGTGGGAGGCCTTGGTATTTGAAGTTGGATCCAGATCCTGGAGTCCCACTGGCCTGGGTTCAAATCCTGGCTCTGCTCCCTCCCCTTGTGACATCAACCTTCCGATTCTGCAGAGCAGAGGTGACGTTCGTGTTCTCCTGCCTCCAGGGCCGGGGTGCGTATCCAGAGGGAGTGGGACCCCAGAAGGCTCTGTGCACTTGCGAGGGCAGGCGTGATGCGGCAGCTCCCGCAGCTCCCAGCCAGGACCCGACAGCCCCTCAGAACGCCTGGGGTCACCGCCATGGCCCGGCCCGGCCTGCGGTGACAGCATCCTGCAACAGCTGGCTGGCTCCCTGGTGGTTGGGGTGGGATGATGCTGCAGCTCCGAAGACCCCAACATGGTGGGGGGAGGGCAGAGCCAAGGGGCCCCAGGAGGACAGGAGGTGCTCAGGGCTGCTGTCCTCCGGTGCAGGCAGGTGGGACGTTGGCAGCACATTTCTCTGGCACCTCCCACCATTGCTGGCTCCGGGCAGCCCCTTGGCACCCGGATGTCTCCATGGCCCAGGACGGACACAAACGCAGAAGTTCCCCAGAAGGAGCTGCTGGCAGTGGCAGCATCGCCGCTGCCCTGCTGGGAAGCTTCTGGGTGGGTGGCAGTCCTTGGAGGCAGGGCCCACAAACAGGCACCGTCTCAAACCAGCTGGCAGGGGAGGCCGGTGCAGGGGGCCTGGCCTGACCCAGTGCCCGGCTATGTGACCCAAGGGGGTCGCCAACTTCTCTGGGTTGAATTCGAGGAGCCCCTTGGCACCCGACCCCTGCCCATCCTGCCCCCAGGGATTTGGAGGACGCTCATGAGAGGAATAAGAAAAAAGTGCTGTGCACACGTCTGCCCTTTTCATCGAGGCTAGGCTACTCGCCAGGTGTTGAGCGGCTGGGAGGGACTATTTCTGCAGGGTCCCGAGCACAGTGGCCACGTCATTAAGGTCAGCGGGTCTAGGTGATCTGGCCCCGGCCACCTCTCCAGCCCTTGGCGGCTCACGCTGCAGGGCATAGGCTGCCTGTCCTTCAGAGAGGACACTGAGCACTCGCCAGAGCCCCTGGGCTCTTTGCACACACCATCCGGTCCCCTCCGCCTGGAACCCAGTGTCCGCCTCCCCTCCCAGCCTGCAAGCCCCGCCTCCGACGTCGCCTCCTGCGTCTGGGCCGGCCACGGGGACTGGGCTGCTCCATCTCAGCCTTTTGCTTATTTATTCATCAGCTGTCTCCCCACCTACCATTATAATTATTTTATTTAACAGCTTTATTGAGATAGATTAATAACTCACATACCACACAACTCACCCATTGACTTGTGCGATTCAGTGGCGTTTTGTACATTCACAGAGTCATGCGGCCGTCGCCACAACCAACCCTAGGACATTTTCATCCCCTCAAAAAGAAACCCCATACCCTTTAGCAGTCTCCCTCCCTTTCCCCCGACCCCCTCAGCCCCGGTAACCGCTCATCTGCTGTCTGTCCCCGTGGATTTGCCTGTTCCGGACATTTCATGTAAGTGGGTACAGTATGTGGTACAGTAGGTGGCCTTTAGTGACCGGCGTCTTCCAGGTTCCCCCGCGCTGCCACGGCATCAGCGCCTCAGCCCTCTTTACTGCCACCGGGCGCGGTGGCTCACGCCTGTAAGTAATCCTAGCACTCTGGGAGGCCGAGGCGGGCAGATCGCTCAAGGTCAGGAGTTCAAAACCAGACTGAGCAAGAGCGAGACCCTGTCTCTACTAAAAATACAAAGAAATTAATTGGCCAACTGAAAAAAATAAAATAAAATAAAAATTAGCCGGGTATGGCGGCGCATGCCTGTAGTCCCAGCTACTTGGGAGGCTGAGACAGGAGGATCGCTTGAGCCCAGGAGTTTGAGGTTGCTGTGAGCTAAGCTGACACCACGGCACTCTAGCCCGGGCAACACAGTGTGACTTTTTATCAAAAAAAAAAAAAAAAATGTCCCCTAAGGAGCTAACTGGCCCTCTGTGGAGAAAACCTGGTCTAAGCATTTTCTCACCTCTTCGTAACAGGCCCGGGGCAGCGGGAGCAGCATCACTGACCCCCCCGGGAGCTTTCGTGGCCTGACCACAGAGAAGCAGGCAGCAGAACCAGGAGGTGACCGCTGCCCCCGGCTTGGCCCTGATCCCCCCATGGGGAGCCAGGAAACTTCTTGGGCCTTCCGTGTCACCATTTGAGTTTCTTTCTTAAGACTTGGTTTGAAAACTCCCTCACGCCGCCCTCTTGGCGGGTTACACCAGCACTGCAGAACTTTCCAGGCTGCCTTCCCCCCAAATCCTTATCATTCCTTTCATTTTTCAATGTTCTTGGGACAAAGGAAATAAATAAGCACTTGGAGGAGGACACAAGCTGTGTTTGTTCCTTTGAGCGGCTGCTGTGATGTAACTGGATCCCGCTTGGGAGGTCACATGGGGACCTTGGGCACAGCCCCAGCCTGGGCCTGGCCGCGGGCACGCGAACTCGTACAGCTCCGGCTTGTGGAGCGTGAGATGAGGCTACACGTCCCCCAGTGCCACGGCGCCGTGAAGCACGTGGAGAAAAAAAGAGACTGGAGATTGGAGCCGGCCGTATCCGGCTGAGGGTCTGAATCCTGGCTCTGTGGGAACTTGAGCTTGACCTTAACCTTAACTTAACCTCCCTGAGCCTCTGTTCCCCAGCTATGGCATGGGACAAATAACCCTGTCCCTACAGAGTTGCTTGTGAAAATCAAGGGAGCAATGCACATCATAAATTCATGCGCGCGTGTGTGTAGGGTATTAATACCAAGTAACAAATTAATAAATGTATTATTGTATTATAATAAAAGTAATAAATCGTTTTGTGCTTTGTGTGTGACAGACCCTAAGTTATATGCATTTAATAATTAAAATTTCCCAACATTTTATGGGAAACAGAGGTAGAGAGAGTCATGAAGTCATCTCCCTGGTGCTTATTCACAGCTAGTAACCGGTAGAGTTGAGATTTGAACCCAGAGGCTAGCTGCAAAACCCTGGTTCTTAATCCCTGGGTTTTGTGATTTCTTGAAGAAGAAGCCTAATGTGTACAGAGTGCAGATCTAATACCCGCCTTTGCTCATCAGTGTCTTTATCTGGCACGAGACCTGGCGTCTTCCTGGCCAATCCACGTTGATGTCGCTGCTAGATTCCCATACACCCCACCCAACTGCTCGCTCCCAGGGTACAGGTGGGCCAAGGGGGGCTGACCTCAGGTGCGCTTCTGAGGCCCGTCTGGGATTAGGTGTGGGTCTCCTTCCCGAGCTCGCTGGGGTCAGCTCTGCCCTCCTAACTGCTGGCCTGGGTGGGAGCAGAGTGGCCACATCTGCAGGGCCCCAACCCTCCCTCAGACACGCGCACTGGCACACACACTTTCTCTCTCCAGCCCCCAGGGCTGGGCACAAAACCAGTGCCCATGGGCAGATTGTTCCCCTGGCCAATTCCTGGAGCCCCTAAAATGTGCCCAGTGCTCTGCCACGTGTTTTGAGGGGCACTTAACAAGAGTGAGGATGGGGCATTCGCAGAGTATCTGCTGTGCAAACGGTGGTAAACCGGGCAGGAGTCTGCCAGCCCCAAGCCAGGAACTGCCTGCCTGGGCTTGCCCCAGGCTGCCTCTAGTACCCAGCCCGGAGCAGGTGCAGCAGCCTCTTCCCGAGGGAACATGGGGTTGGTCAGTTCTTTGTCCCAGTCCCCAGCAGCAGCTGCTGACTCTACCTGCAGAGTTTCTGGAATAGGTGCAGCAAGCTCGAAACCTGGGCAGACACCGAGAGATGCCACCAGACCACAGCCTCCAAATCCTGCCACAGGCTGGTCTGGTGAGGAGGCATGGCTGCCACAGCTTTGCCTGGGAGACCCTGCTGGCCCTGGATATTCCCTGCTGCCCCCCCCCATCCCCAACCCCAGTCCTGCTTCTCTGCATCACTTCTTTCTGAGTCATAGGCTGGGAGCATCTGATTGGTCAAGTCACGACTGTGCCCACGGCTCGGTGCAGGGCCAGGGAGGGCAAATATGGAGCCTGTTTGCCTAACAGTCGGACATTCCCCTGGAAACATCCCAGGCCTCAGACGGGCTAGTGCCCTGACCAGCAGGTGGTCCTCAACGAGGTACTGGTGCTCCCTGAGTGATTACTGGTTCCTCTCATAGCGATTCTTGCTTGGGCAAAAGGGAAGAATTTATTGATTCACATAACTAGAAAGCCCGATGATAATGGGTTTCAGTTATGGCTGTATCCAGGGTGTAAGCAGTGTTTGCGGGACCCACTTTCAGTTTCTTTGTCCTTCATTTCCACATCCTCTGGGCCAGCTTCATTCTCCAAAAATCTTGCTCTCATGATGGCAAGCTGGCTGCATCAGCTCCAGCCTCACACCTACCCTCCCAAATTCAAGGGCAGCAGGAAAAGAGAGATTCTAGTCACCGAGCAATAGTTCTGATTGGTTCTAGTTGGCTTGGGTTGAGTCATATGCCCATTTGTGAAACAATCACAGCAGCCAGAGGAATGCAACCTTCTGATTGGCCAGCCCAGAGTCTTGCAGTCTGTCCCTCCAGCCAAGCAGGGAATTAGCCCCTTGGAACACATGGACTGCAAGCTGGGGATGGGAGGCTCCCAGGAAGTCCAGGGGAGTGTCCTTGTCAGGAGAAGGGTAAAAGGACACTGGTTAGCAAAATCAAGAGCTGTCACCAGAATGACCGTTGGTGGGCTCCCTGACTTGCCACTGGGCCTTTCTGAGTGGCAGTTGGCCCACACCCTGACAGGCAGGCCTGAGCTCCCGGGACTCTATCCTATCCTGACTGACAGTTGGCCAGTGCGGTGACAGGCTGTTGGCAGCCCCCTCCTGACTGGCAGTCAGTGGGCATCCTGGTGGGCAGTTGGCAGCACAGTGTGGCATTTGACCAGTCCTACCTGGCAGTCCCTCAGGGCTGCCCCGAGGCAGGGAGGGGAGACGCCCTGGGGTGGACACCTTCTGGCCCTGGCTCTGCCCCTCCTTGCAGGAATGGAGTTAGCCCTTCACCCCCACTCCTCAGCCCCGGAGAGAAAATGGCAGCCGGTTCTGAAAGCCTTTTGTCCCCAGGTGGTAGCCGGAGGCCTTGTCCAGCAAAAGCAAGAGGCTGTTTGGGGCCAGCAGTGCCCTCCGGGCGCCAGTGGCCAGTGGCCCTGGGGTGGAGGAATTCAGGAAATGTTGGAATGGGTGCCCAGCTTGTCCCTGCTCATTAAGCGTCACTCAGCTTCCAACAAATAGCTCTTCAAGGCCTGCTGTGTGGCCGTGAGCTTGGGCAGGGGCCTGTCTCCACTGAGCTCAGGACAGCAGAGCTCTCAGACGGACGCTGAGCAAGGGGCCCGGGCTCTGGAGAGGTGGCCGGGCCAAATCCGAGAGGACTTGTGGGCCTGGTGGGGATTTGGAACCTTCCCAAGGCAGAAGGCGCTAGAGCAGATAGGGCCACGATGAGACCTGCGTTTGAGAACGGTCGCTACAGCACAGGGAGCCTGACTGTGGGGGACACGGATGGAAGCAGGAAGCCCCTTCATAATCCAGACGAGAGACAGAGGCGACCAGGGCAGGAGGGGGTGGGTCTGCGTGGGGACACACAGGCCCAGGAATGGGGGCACGGCCCCTGGAGGAGAAGGCCAGCCCCTCTGTGCAGGTGCCACGGAGCCTGGGGGGTGCTTTGTGCACGTGCCAGCCCCCCCAGGCCAGGGAAGCTCCTCGGGAAAGGAGAGGGGTCCCCACGCCAGGCTGGGAGGGGCTGAGCAGAAGCAGGGAGGAATACCAGTCCTGGCCTGGGGCTGAGGGTGAGGGGTTGGCCCAGGGCCAGGGTAGGACCAGGGGAGCAGCAGGTCACCCCCTCCCTTTGGGGACTCTGCAGAAGGCTGAGGGTCTGTGTGTGTGGCGGGGAGGACCCGGCCAGGAGGAGGAGCTACAGGCCTCTCTCCTGGCAGAGCAGCGTGTCGCCATGAAAGCTTGATGTGCTGCTGTCGTGGCATTCACAGAGCACCGCTAAGTCTGCGTCATGCAGGCCGGCTCTTAGCACCCCTGTGAGGGGCCGGGGCTCCCGTCTGCCGGTTGAAGAAATCAGGACTCCGGGAGTGGCCGTCGCACAGAGCCAGCACGCAAGAGGACAGCAGCACCTGTCCCTCGACTTGGGCCTCCAGGGCTGGGCTCCTGAGAGGAGGCTGCCCTGTGGGGGCCTGGGCCCCGGGTGAGGCAGGAACAAGGCTCCCGGACGCCACCACCCTTCTACTCCCGGGTTCTTCCTGGCCTGTGCTGCTGGCCGATCTCACCCCAAGCCCTGTCAGTTCTTCCCTCCGTCTTCCTGGACTCTCCCCTCCCCGTCGTCCCACCCTCCACAAAGGCTCCTGCCTTACCTGCACTTTCGGACGGTCTCCTAAGTGGTCTCCGCCTCCAGGGTGTCCCACTCCATGGGCCCCCCCCACCACGCAGCCAAGGAGTCCTTTCCAGAGCACAGATCTGACCATGCCACTCCCTGCCTAGAACCTTCAGCGACTCCCCACTGCCCACAGGACAAAGCTCTTATTACTGCTCAGCAAGGCCCAAAAGGCTTTTTGTGACCTGGTCCAGCCCATGAGGGCTCCATAAATTCCACTGAATGATTTTCTGGAGTGGAAGGAACATCATCTCCCCGGACAAGCATTAAAGAAATCCTTTTACTCTCGTCACTACACGGGAAGACAGAGACCCTCCTTTACAGTAACAGAGCTAGCACACAAAGGGGTGTGCGTGACCACGATCTGTGCTGGAAAAGAGTGGGAAACTGAGCAAATTCCCATCAACAAAAGTATGGATGAATCACGGTGCCTGTTCACAGTGGGACACTCCACAGCCACGACGGTGAACGGATTCCTGCTACGAGCAACGACATGGGCGGATCTCACAGACAGTACCGAGCAAAAGGAGCCAGACACAAAAGGTTTCATTCTGAATGACGCCGTTCGCAGGGAGTTCCAAAGCAGGCACACCTAACCTGCGATCGGCAGTGATCACCATCGGGGCGCTACGGTTGCGGGGGGATCTTCTGTGTCGTGATCCGAGCGGCGGTGACGCAGCCGTCCACGCGCTCGGCACCGACTGAGCTGTGCACTTCCGAACCGTGCGTGGCATGGATGTAAGCCCCACCCTGTTCCAGAAGTAAGCGGGTGAGAACAATTGCGGTGCATCCAGATGAGGAATATCGTGCACCTATTAAAAAAAATGACTCAGATGGGTCAGCCCGCGGCCGCCCCCGGGCTATGTGGTTAGTAAGCAGCGGCAGAGCCGTAGGGGACATCGGGACCCCATTGTCGTCAGAACAAGCGACTCCCTGTCCACACGCACGCCCAGGCGTCCACACGCTTGTACATGTTTGTGAGCAAAGCGACGGTGGAGAAGGTCACCTGCGCTGTGGGGGGGTGGGGCTGGGGACGGGATGATTCATTCTTTCTGTATCTTTGTGTTTCCACTGACTGAGGCCAACCTGCGGGACTTTTACGGTTGCCCAAAAGGGATTTTAATGGAAGAATGAAAAGTGAGAATGGGAAATTGAGGCCAGTGGCTGAGCACACCGGCTTTAGGGTCAGGGCGACCTGGGTTGTTCTGTCACCACCAACTTGGAGTTCTAAGGAGGGTGACTCGCCCTGACTCCCCAGCCCCGTCCCCTCCCTCGGAAGACCAAGCGGCTGCATGGATTACGGAAGTCACATGTGCCGGCTGCTTTGCACAGCCTGGGACCCTGCCCAGTCAGTGGCTGTCACTATCGCCATGACCGTCCTCTCCCCTCAAGCCCCACCGATGCCCTCTTTATTCCCTCCCTCCCAATACGTCAGACAAAAAGGGAGACGGGGATGAGGAAGGGTCTGCAGGGACCAGTCCCTGAGGGGTCAAGGGCATACGGGAGGCCCGGAGGCCACTCCCGGGCCAGGGACAGAGGCTGGCCTCCCCTCCAAAGCCGGCTGGCCCATGTGTCCAGCTCCTGCCGGAGACCAGGATGACAGATGGCTCCCATAGGAAAGGTCACTGTCTTCCGAGCAATTGTGTGTTTGGCGAAGGCGGGCGGGTGGGGTGCCTTCTGAGGCTGGGCGGATGTCTGGCGTTTGGGGGTCTGGCCCTCGCCGGCAACCGGACTTTATTTTGGTTACTGAAGATAGGAAGGCTCAGGCCATAAATAACTGCCCGGCCGTGCAGCCAGCCTCTCCCCCCACCGCCCGGCCCCAGGCCCCTTCAAGGCCAGCGTGTCCCCGCTCACGGTGCGGGCGGGAGGTCTGGTGGCTCGGAAGCCCAGTGGGGAGGCGGGGGAGAGGGGAGAGGGGTCTCGGGGCCTGGGTTCAGAGCAAGGTTAGCCAAATAGTGGATAAATTAAGCGAGGGAACAGACAGCTCCCCTCGCAGTGAACTTTTCACCCAGCTAACCTGCTCCTCACCCACTCTCAGGTGGCGGTGGCACCCGCCCCGGGGCTGTCACCTCTGGGGGGGTTGTCACCTGCCTCTTCCCCCACTGCCAGCCCAGGTGAGAGTGTGAGGGTGGAGGGTTCCAGACGGCTCCTGAGCCAAAGGCCCAGCAAGGAGCCGCCATTGCCTTGTCCGGGCACTCAGGGCTCTCACCCAGCCTGACGCCCCCAGGCAGGATGGCCAACGCCCCCCCAGCATGGGTGCCCTTACCTGGGTGAGCCGTACCATACACTCCTGGCAAACCCCAGCATCTGCCCTTGACATGGAGAGGGCACCTTGCAGGTGGGCCAGGGTGGTCCCCCCTGAAGTTGGCCCTGGTGTTTGGGGCATCTCCCAAGCATGGCCCTGTAGCCCAACCCCTCTTCTCTTTGCTTGTGTCTGGCCTGAACCACCCCTGGGGGCCAGCTCCACCTTCAGGGAACAAAGGAAGAGGCCCTCTCTGTGGCAAAGTGGGCTCCAGTGGCCCCCAGGCAACGGCCACTGCCCCAGGCTCCCGCCCAAAAGGGGCCTGTCCCTCACATGGATGGAGCAGCCTCCAGGCCTCCAAACCATAGAGCCTGTGCCAAAGGAGAGAGGGCGTGGGGGTCAGGCCTCCCCAGGAAGGAGGGTCTCGGGAGAGCTGGAGGAGGTCCCGAGGCTCGGCCACCAGGCAACCCTCCTCCCCATCTCGTTTGCTGGTGGCTGCACACCTGGGTGCACAGGTGGTCCTAAGAAGAGGCTCGACTCGAAAGCACGGGGGAGCAGGGCCGGGTGAAGCATGATCCAGGCGGGGCACAGCAGGGGCACCGGAGGTGGCCTGGCCTTCCCGCACCCCACGGGCAAGTCCGGGCTGAGTGCCTGCGGCCCACTGAACACCGTGCTGGCTGCTTGTGCTCTCAGACACGAGAGACACAGAGAGGTGGCAAGAGGTGGGTGGACACTCGTGGGCACAGACCACCCACAGCGCAAATGCCAGACGGTGGCAGGAACTCCCAGGAGTTAATGGAATCCTTGGAGCGTGGCTTTGGCTGAGGTGGGCAGCAGAGGCCTCTGGGAGGAGGCGGCCTTTGAGCCGAGGTCCCCATGATAAGGGGAGTGGTGTGGGGTGAGGGCAGGGGCCAGGCCAAGGTCAGAAGCTGAGATTTGCCCTTGGCTTTCTTGGTGGCTCCAGGCAACCTCCCCCCCTGACAGGGGCACCCTCTGGGCCAGCAACACCCAGGAGGCTCTGGCTCTTGCCTGGGGCCTCAGTTTGGGTTTCTGTAAAATGGGAACTCAACAGCGACCTTCTCAAGGATTGAGGAAGAGTAAAAACATGCAGCTGCTGGGGAAGCACGTCCCCAGAGACAGGGCGGAGACGAGGAAGAGGAGGAAAGGGGGAGGGGGAGAGGAGGAGGAGGAGGAAGTGAGCCTGCAGCTTGGTGACAGGCAGGAGCTTTTGGCCCCCTTCTCCCTGCACAGATTTTCGAATGTGGCCAACACCCCGTGGAGGAAATGAAAACCTGAATGCTTTGGTCCCGCCATCTGTGACTTTCTTCTCTCCCGGGGGTGCCTGCAGCGTGACAGGCCTGCAACCTGTGTAGGAAGCGAGGATTGGACCATCCCTCGTGCCCTGGCCCCTCCGGGGTCTGTGTGTCTGTGACTGTGGACTCTGACAAGCTGCCCGCTCCTGAGCTAGACCCAGAGCCGTCCTCCCGTGAAAAAAATGTACCGAGACAACGTTTCAGGACGACAGTGTCACCAGCCCGGCCCATAGGGGTGGGTTCCTAGGTGTGGGGCTCTGCTGCCCAGACGAGCCACTCCCAGCAGCCTGGCGCTCCTGGGGTCTGGAGGCTGCCTGCCTGTGGACGGGGACCCATGAGGATGGACCCCGTGGTCCTCACCCAGTAATCACAGCTGTGGCCAGAGAGACAGAGAACTCGGGCCCAGGGTGGAAAAGGTGAGAATTTGGCTGTCCTAAAAAGATGCCCCCGACTTCAGGGAGTCTTGCTGGGACTCCATAAACCATCACCATTCCTTGGTTTCCTAACATGAAATTAGCTCTATGCTTTCTGATTACAAAAATAACATGTATAACTGTACTCATTATTGTTAAAAATGAAAACACTGTTAAACCCATTCAGACCGGGGGAGACATCTCACTGCATAGGGCGACCGCCCCCCCCCCCACCGCTTGGGGCTGCATCTGTCACAGAGGAAGTGCACCATTCAGATGTGGGGAGTGAATGAATGAATGAATGAATGAGTGAAGGGGGATACGCTGGCTCCACGTTAAACTTGGATGAGAGCTGACGACTTTTACAGTGGGTCACTGCGGTCATCAGCGTCCTGCTCCCCAGGGAAACAGGTCCCCCCGCCACGCGGGGCCGGGCACAGAGCGGGATTTCCCCTGGGGACCGTGACCTTTCCGCTTCCTGTCTTTCCCACAGTTCCCGGGCCAGGGGCTTCCCGAGCAGATGGTCTGTCCATGGGCTCATTGTCTTAAAATATTTATTCAGTATTGTTAAAAAGACGGTATCGTGACAAGAAAGAAAAAAATGAAAAAAAACCCAAAACTGGGCATTCTCCAACTCCCCGAGCTTGGAACATGTTTCCGTCTCTCTTTTTCTGTCGTGGACCGTCCTCATGCCTCAGCTTCGTGCACAGACATTTGTACAATTTATGCAATTTGTTTTGCTAATTTTTACAATTTATGATTTTTACTTAACACTTTGATAGATATTTTCTGCTTTTCCACCTAATATTCAGAATTCTCACTTTAAATATAATTTTTTGTTTTAAGACAGGGTCTCACTCTGCTGCCCAGGCTAGAGTGAGTGTGGTGGCGTCAGCCTAGCTCACAGCAACCTCCAACTCCTGGGCTCAAGCGATCCTCCTGCCTCAGCCTCCCGAGTAGCTGGGACTACAGGCATGTGCCACCATGCCTGGCTAATCTTTTCTGTATATTTTTAGTTGGCTGATTAATTTCTTTCTATTTTAAGTAGAGACGGGGTCTTGCTCAGCCTGGTTTCGAACTCCTGACCTTGAGCAAATTCGCCCACCTCGGCCTCCCAGAGTGCTAAGATTACAGGCGTGAGCCACCGCGCCTGGACTTTAAATATAATTTTTAATGGCTTTATATTATTCCTTCGTGTGGTTTTATCATATTTTTGGGAAGTTTTTTTCCTAGTGGATGTTTAGGTCGTTTCCAGGTTTTTTTGCCACTGACAATAATGCAGCCATGCATAAAACCTTTTCCTTGGGATGAGTTCCTGGGACCAACGACATAAATAGTTTTATGACGTTCTTTTTCTCTATGTTATTTATTTTCAAAGGGCAATAACATTTCGCAATGCCACAAGCAGCAAAGTGAGTATCTGAATTTCTCTGCACGCTTGCCAGTGCTGGGTGGGGACTTAAAAAACATTTTTATTTTTATATTTGCTAGTTTTGTAAATATAAAATAGTCTCTCAGTGCTGCCTTAGTCTACCCTTCTTTGATTATTAGTGAGGATAAACATTTCTCAATGTGGTGGTTCAAAGCACGTGAACTTGGCAAGTTAATTAACCTCTGAGCCCCTGCTGTCAGATATAAGCTGGGGATAATGCCATCTCCCCATGGGGTTATTGTGATAAGGTTTTTTTCCCAATTCAACCAGTCCTTTTGGTTTTTATTTGCATACTTACAGGCGCATTAGACACAAGCAGTACTTTCAGAGTATCAAAAGCAAACCATGCCTTTGCCCCAAGAACTTACAATCTCTTTTCATATTTCTAGGATTTCTCAGAATACCTTAAATGAGTCTTTTAGGAGTAGCTGGACTGTACAATAGTAATTGCACTATCTGCAGAACCCAGACAACTCAGAAGTAAATTATTTTATCCCAGACACAGCCATCAGGGTTGTGACTATGTAAATAGGTCTCAACATCTCACACCTGACCGAATGGATTATATACTGCAGAAACCACTTTGGTTTGAGAGATTTAATTAAGGCAGGAATGCAATAGTTTTCTTGGAACAAACAAAAGGATTATAGAACGTCATAGATAATACAGAAAAACTAGGAACATGTCACAGTCCCCAAACTTTACATTCCTTGGTTGGATTTTCTTGCCATACTTCTTATGATAATTAAATGAGATGTAAAACTCCTACAGGGTCTGAGACAAGATAAGCATTCAATGAAGCTGACTGTTCGCCTCTGGTTTCTTCATATGCAAGTGATTCTTTCACACCTTTTGTTCACATGTATTGGACTCTTCATGCTTTTCTTGTTTATTTTAATGAGCTCTTTATATATTGTAGCCACTCTTCTTTTGCCTCATGTTGCCTGACATTTCACTTTGTTTACCGAATTTAGAATTTTGGAAAGTTTGTGGCTTTTGATGCCTGTTCCTCCCCCAGAGATGTCCTGGGTTGCATTAGAGTCACCCCCTGTGCCCACCCCCAACTGTTTAAGACCCAGTGGGCCAAAATGAGAGTCTGGAGGTTACCAGTTGGAATAATTTAGTTGAATTTATCCCAGGCTCAGTCAGCTTTCCTTGATGTCATGGTTCCCTGGGGACTTGGCTCACTGAAGCACGTGGAATAATTCTTCTGAACTGCAAGGACTCGGAATCTTCTCATTCAGAGGGGCCCTTACCTCAAATTTGATTTGGGGTCAGTTTTCTTGATTTTGTGGTAATGGTTGTTATTGGCCTTGCTTTTCCCCTCCCCCCACCCCTTCTTCAGTGAATTAATTCATCAAATATCCAACAAGAGCTTTCTAGGTGCAAGACTCTGAGTTTTGGGGACACAATGGTTAACAAAACACACATGTCCCTGCTCCAGTGGAGTTCACAGCTTCCTGTGAGCTGCACACTGGCCAATGGTGTCCAGTCGAGGAGTGTCCATCAGGCATGTGCTGTGTGCCTGGCTGGGGCTGGGGACACACAAGGACTCAGGGGCTTATCATCAACATAGACAAGTGGAACAGGCCATTTAATGTGTGTGAGCTGTGAAGAAAGGGCTGGTGGAGCCACGGGACTGTAGCACAGGGATGTGACTTATTCCGACCAGGGGTTTACCAGGAGGGGTGTCAGTCAGGGAAGGCTTCCTGGAGGAAGAGACATTTGCCATGAGCTCTAAAGGCTGACTTGGAGTTAACCAGGCAAAGGGGGAAAAGACTTTCTGAGACAAAGGGAACAGCACTTGGGGTGGAAAGAAACAGTGTTAAGGCCCACTCAGGGCTGGGGCCCAGGCTGGGCACTGAGACTATTGGGGACAAAAGCTGGTGTCTTCTAGTCTGGTGGGTCCGAGTTTGGGGGACCCCTCCCCTGGTTCAGCCCAGGCTTGGGGGCCTAATCTGCCACATGGACAGCTCGTCTTCTGTCTGACGGGCAGGGAGGGAAGTCAGAGGAGCTGAGGGGCCCATGCCGTTTTTGGAGAGCCCATGGCAGGAGCGAGGGAAGGCCCCATGCAGCCCACTGTCGTCCTGCTACTTTCTCTGACCTCAGCTGGGGCTTGGCCTCCCGCCCTTCAGGAGTTCACTGGGAGGTGAAGTCTCCTCCAAGCGGAGGCGGGTTCCTTCCCCTCCAGGGAGGCCTGGGCTGGCCAGACACGGCCTGGGAAGGCCCTTCTCTCCTCTTCCAGAGGCCCTGTAGGATGCAAAGAGCCATTTGTCCAGCTCTGTCCTCCCCGCTCCTTGCTCTGGGGACCAAGCAACTGGGGCTCCCAGGATTTGGTATAGGACCCCAGACCCGGGGACCCAAGGACTGGGGCTGGCCCCCTACAACTCCTCCAGGCTGCTGACACGGAGAGGCCGTGTTTCCCTCGGGGGCCGCAGCTTCCCCGCAGGAGCTCGGAGCTCAAGTTCACGCCGTGGCACCACAGGGGCAGAGCGAATGACCAGCACCTCGAGCACTTCAGGGTGTGCAAAGTGCACGCTCTAAACCAGGCTCTGCTCTGTGCACGCCTGGGGGATTTCACTGGCTTCCGACCCTGTCCTTACAGGGAAATTCCAGCCCATAACTCAGGGCCTTGGGAACGGCTGCATAGACTTGGAGCCAGACCACTCTGGGCCGAATCCCGGACCTGTCTCTACTCTCTGCCAGACACCGGGCAGCTCGGCCTCCTGGAGACTCAGTTTCTCCATGTGTAAAATGGGGTTCAGCCCTAAGCTGCAGAGCTCTGGTACTGATGGTGGCAGCTGGTGACAATTCCTGACTGCAACGTGGGTGGGGAGGGGGGTTGCTACCAGTGGCTCCTCTCAGAGAGTTAGTCAACACAGGCATGGGTGCTGGGGAGACAGTCAGTGCCACCCAGGTAAATTGAGGCCTTGCCATAGGAGTCTGCATGCCAGTAGGAGAGGCTCTGCCTGCAGGTCTCATTTCATCCTCACAAGAGCCCAGTGATGGAGGAGTGAGTAGGATTAGCCTCTTACAGATGAAGACCCAATCATTCAGAAAGGTTGACAAACTCACTCAAGGTTGCACAGCAGACAAAAGGCCCAGCTAGGATCCTTCACAGACTGCTGGGCCCAGAAGCCCGTCCACTGCACCGTCGGGAGGGACATTTGCAGAGAACCAGGTCCAGTCTTGGACCCTGAATGGAGGAGCTGGAGAGAAAGGAGTTTTCAGCGCTGGCTCTGTCTGCAAGCCCAGGATTCCCCACGCCCATGCCCAGCACCCCCGGGATCCCAGAACGCTGCCCCAGCATGTCGGACTTCAGTGCCCAGGCCTGTCTCTTGAAACTTGGCGTTGCAGTTGGGGGAGGCGACCGACGGACATCAGGCCCCTGGGCTGCCCTGGGGAGGGGAGCAGTGTGGTGTGGGGGCCGCCCGGCCAGGCTCCTTTGTTGCACGCTGACAGGACGGTGCGGCCACCACACACTTCAGCTGCCAACTCGCCGCGGTCACTCAATCCATCACCGGGGCGGGGGCTCCCGGGCCCTGGCTCCTGGCCGCTCAGCCTGCAGTGTTGTTTTAGTCTGACTCGGGCTGTGAGATAAACGGGGCATGAACTGGCCCCCTGGCAGGGGGTCAGCCCCTTCTGCCCTCATTAAAGTGCCAATCAAGAAGAGGAATGGAGACAAGCCGAGCGCACTCGGCCTCGGCCGAGGGGGCAGGAATTGGTCTTCCCCAGCAAGGACGCCTGGCGAATTCCGCCCCGGGCTGGGGGCATCTGGTTGCAACATCCCCAGAGCAGCCCACCCTGCCATGAGGGAGGCTGGGGAGCTGGAAGTTCAAAGCAGCAAATACCCACCCCGCCCCCAGCCCCTGCGCACACAGGCAGGCCTGGCTCGCTGTTTGCTCACCTGCTGCTACGTAACAAACCACCCCAAACAACAGCCATTTTATTATCTATTTTGAATCTGAGGGTGGACTGGGCTCAGTGGGGTGGATCATCTGCTCCGTGGGGTGGCGACCAGCGTGCCGTCAGCTGGGCTCCCCCGGGCTGGAGAGGAGGCTCAGCGTGGCCCAGTGCCTTGGTGGGGATGCCCAGAAGGCTGGGCTCAGCTGAGTGACTGGGGTGGCTCCGCTTGTCTCTCCATCTCCATGGAGTCTTGGGCCTCTCCACGTCTCTGTGGCCTCTCCACGTGGTCTCTCTCACTCTATCTGTGACTCGGGGCTCCCAAAAGCACAGGAGTGATGGTGCTAGGCCTTCCTAAGACTGTGCATGGAAGTGGCAAAGAGTTATGTCCGCCTGTCCTGGAGCGAGTCAGGTCCACCCAGATTCAGTGTGGATGCTGGAGGCCATGGTCCCTTAGGGCCATCCTGGGGACTGACACCACACTGTGATCCCAGGGGCAAGGCTTTGCTCAGCAGAGCCAGCTCTTTTCTCGAGGGCTCTCTGCCTGAGGGCAAGTGGGTCAATAGCCATCTGGGGTGAGGGATGGGGTGTGCAGTGCTGAGGCTCTAATTCTCCCTTCATATATATATACATATATATATCTCCTCCATGTTCATCTATTCTCCGAAAGAATCCCCTTAAAGCCCATAACAAGGCATTCGGAAAAAAATTAATAGCATGATTATGTATTCATTTTAAATAGTAAATAATAACAACAGTAATTGATAGCATCGCTAAGAACTTAAGATATACCCAGCACTGTCCTAAGCAATTAAATCTTATTTAATTTCCCCAATAGCCCTATGAGGATAACGCAGTTTTTACCCTTGTTTTACATGTGTCTAAGGTAAGGTAAGTGGGCTAAACTAAAACAAACAGACCCCCAAATATTCAGTAACTCAAACACAATAGGGGTTTGTTTCTCACTCATGTAACCAGGGAGAGACAGGCTTGGGAAGGAGAAAGTCAGGAGGTCACTTTTGCACTGCTAAGTTGGCAATGCTTTTTCGACTTCCAAGTAGAGACACTGAGAAGGCAGTTGGAGCCCCGAGTCTGGATTTCCGGGCAGAGATCCAGGCTGGAGGCATGACTTTGAGAACTGTGAATACATGGATGGTATTTACAGCTGTGGGACTTGGTGAAATAACCAAGGAAAGTTTGGCTGGAGGACAGAAGAGGTCTGATAAGGACACAACGCTCTCCAACATTCGGAGGCCGAGAGGATGAAGAGGAAAGAGCAATGAAGAGTAAAGAGAAGCTGTCAGTGAAACAGGAGGAAAACCAAGGAGCAATGGTTTCCCGGAAGCAACATGGGGGGAAAAAAGTGTTAAAGGAGGACAGGGAGTCATCAACCATGGCAAACACAGCTTATCATTCAGGTTGGATGAGGCCGAATAATGAAGATTAGAGTTGACAAAGTGGAGATCATTGATGATCTTGAATAGAGTGGGTTCATGGGGATAAAAGCTTAATTGGAAAGGGCTCAGAAAAGAAGAGAAATTTCTGGTTCTGTCCATGGAAGAGTAGTTGCTACTGGACATATTGGCCTGTCATAAATTACTACGAACGGGCCGGGCGTGGAGGCTCACGCCTGTAATCCTAGCACTCTGGGAGGCCGAGGTGGGAGGATCGCTCAAGGTCAGGAGTTTGAAACCAGCCTGAGCAAGAGCAAGACCCCGCCTCTACTAAAAATAGAAAGAAATTAATTGGCCAACTAAAAATATACAGGAAAAATTAGCCGGGCATAGTGGCACATGCCTGTAGTCTCAGCTACTCGGGAGGCTGAGGCAGAAGGATCGCTGGAGCCCAGGAGTTTGAGGTTGCTTGAGCTACGCTGATGCCACGGCACTGTAGCCTGGGCAACAGAGTGAGACTCTGCCTCAAAAAAAAAAAAAATTACTATAAACTGGACAAAACATGTGAAACAACCATTATCAGGCATTGGACCACAGGCAATTCCAGGCTGGGGAGAAAGGACACACACAAGGCTGAGCTCCACATTCACCTTGACTTTCTGCCTGGAGATAATTTCTAAACTACAGCACAGGGAAGAGGTTTCCAAGCAGAGAGCTGCAGTCTCGCTGGGTAGAGAAAAAAGAGTTCAAAGAGTTCTAGCTGCTAAAACAGCTAGAATTTCTGGGGCAGGTTACAAAAAAGGAGAGAACCACAGAGAAATCCAGAAAGACTACCATTCAGAAGTAAGGACCATCACTTGGGAGTAAAGGCTTCATCCTAGGACTGTGAGTAAAACTGAAATAGACACACACTAACAAAGCCTAAAATCAATTCACCAGGTATTTAACTGTCTGCCAGGAAAAAAAAAAAGTTTAACACTCTTCAGAGGATGCTATCTTAACCTAGAGTCTCTACAATGTAACATTTAAAATGTCTAGTGAATAATGAACATAAGACATGTAAAGAAGGAGGAAATACGACCCATAGACAACAGAAAAAAACAGTCAATAGAAGCAAACCCAATATAATCCAGATGTTGGAATTAGCAAAGACTTTAAAATATACAAATGTAAAGGCCGGGTGCAGTGGCTCACACCTGTAATCCTAGCACTGGGGAAGGCGAGGCAGGTGGATTGTTTGAGCTCAGGAGTTTGAGACCAGCCTGAGAAAAAGTGAGACACTGTCTCTACTAAAAATAGAAAAAAATTATTTGGATAGCTAAAAATATATAGAAAAAATTAGCCGGGCATGGTGGCGCATGCCTGTAGTCCCAGCTACTCGGGAGGCTGAGGCAGGAGGATCACCTGAGCCCAGGAATTTGAGGTTGCTGTGAGCCAGCCTGATGCCACGGCACTCTAGCCCAGGCAACAGAGTGAGACTCTGTCTCAAAAAAAATAAAATAAAATAAAATAAAATAAAATATACAAATGTATTAAAGGATTTAGTGGAAAGGGTGACAGCACATGTGAACAGATGGGGAAATTCAGCACAGAGATGGAAACTTTTAAACAGAAATTCTAGAACTGAAAAATACAGTATCTAAAATGAGGAACTCTTTGGAAGTGCTAACAGACATGGCAGAAGAAAGAAACTGTGAACTCAAAGGCAGGTCAATAGAAATTATCTAAACTCAAGCACAGAGAAAGAAAGAATAATAAAATAAGACAGAATGGAGCATGTGATAATTATGGGACAATATTACATGGGCTAACTTACTTTTATTTAGAGTTACAGAATAGAAGGGGAGAGAGAATGAGACAAAAAAAAAAACACATTGGAGAAGATAATAGACATTTCCAAAATGGATGAAAGATATCAATCCACAGATTCAAGAAATTCAGCACATCCCAAGGAGGATAAATACAAAAATACCATACCTGTACCATCATAGGCAAACTGCTAACAACCAAAAATAAAGAGAACATTATTAAAAATAATAATAGCCAGAGGGGGATTAAAAAAAAAAGAACACATTATATTCAAGAGAACCAAAATTAAGAATTATGGCTGACTTCTCATCAGAAACATTGGAAACCAAAAGATAATAGAAAGATAGCTTTAAAGGGCTGAAAGAAAAAAACTGTCAACCTAGAATTCTTTATCCAGAAGAATCCAGACTCTGTCTCCAAAAAAAAAAAAAAAATGCTGGTGTGGCTATGTTAATATCAGACAAAGAATATCACCAGAGATAAGGAGGGATATTTCACAATGAAAAAGTCAATTCATCACGAAGACAAAGCAATCCTAAATGCGTACGAACCCAATAACACAGTTCCAATACATCGAGCAAAAACTGACAGAAAAAAAGAACCCCACAAATCATAATGGGAGATTTTAACACTCCTCTTGAGACATTGACAGAACAAGCAGACATAACAAATAAATACAGACTTAGAGGATTTGAAAAAGAGAATATGAAAAGAGGTGGAGAGAGAAACTTCAGTCTTTCAAGAAATTTCATTTTAAAGAAAGCAGAGAATTGATCAGTGGCTGCATTGGGGTACTGATCAAGAATGGATTGGGGCCGGCAGGGTGGCTCACACCTGTAGTCCCAGCACTTTGGGAGGCCGAGGCAGGAGAATCGCTTAAGGCCAGGAGTTCAAGAGCAGCCTGAGCAAGAGCAAGAACCCTGTCTTTACAAAAAGTAGTAAAATTAGCCGGGCGTGGTGGCGCATGCATGTAGTCTCAGCTACTCGGGAGGCTGAAGCAGGAGGATCCCTTGAGCCCAGGAGCTCGAGGTTGCAGTGAGCCATGATGATGCCACTACCCTCCAGCCTGGGCAACAGAACGAGACCCTGTTTCCAAAAAAAGAAAGAGTGGATTAGGATGGAAGGAATGACAGCATGTTTGGGTGCTGCGGGATAACCCAGGAGGGGTGGGATCTCACTCAGGACAGTGAGTGGCCAACTTCAGGCCCAGTGTCCTTGAGTAGGCCGGGGGGACGGCATGGGGCACAAGCAGAGTTGGCCTGAGGGTAGGTGTGTGCGTGTGTTGGGGGGATGGAGCTGGAGAAGGGGCACCTTCCGCAGGTGGTGTTGGCCTGAGCCTCCGGGCCCTGCCATGTGGCCAGGCCTCCTGCAGATGGGCAGGGGCGGATTGGGCAGGACCCTCATCTGTCTCTGCGACTCCACGTGCTCTGTTCTTTTCCAGGTCTTTGTCCCAAGACAACTCTAGCTGGTCAGGGAAGCTACCCCACCACAAGAGGCTGGAACAAGAGTGCTGCTTTGTAACTGTCCTATGTATTTTTTTAACATTTAGAGATTTGTTTCAGCCTGTTAACATAACAGATAAGGATTTTCTGAGACTGACATGCTGCCTGCTGCGCTAAGGCACTGTCAGATAAGGATTTTTAAAGCATGTTTTAAGTAATTGGCTCATAGAAAAGGAAAAGGCTCTTAAACACAATTTCCCCTGAGAGAAGTACACATTCAAACTGAGATACTCATTTCCCCTAAACTGGCAAAGTTCAAAAAATTTGGTAACACGTCGTATGGGTGAGGGTGCAGGGAAATAAATGCCCCCTCACTCGTTTCTGGTGGCGGGTACCTCGGTGCTAACTCTGCAGAAGACCGTTTGGCAATACTGATCAAAACTGCAGTGCGCAAAGCATCCAGTATCTCCTCTTCCAAGGCTTTAACTTACACATCACAGAATCAGGCGCGCACGGGGTGACTGCTTGCAGTTTGGTGTGTGGCAGCAAGAAGACTGGAAACACCTAGGTGACCCTCAGTAGGGGACGGGTGAAATAAATACAGTCTATCTATGCGATGGGAATTACAGCACCATACGAGAAAATTAGAAAGCTCTTTATGTGCTGACATGGAATGATCTCCAAGATATATCACTAAGTGAAAAAAGCAAGGAGGTAGTATACTAAAATTTTTGAAAAAAAAAAAAGGCCGGGTGCGGTGGCTCACGCCTGTAATCCTAGCACTCTGGGAGGCCGAGGCGGGAGGATCGCTCAAGGTCAGGAGTTTGAAACCAGCCTGAGCAAGAGCGAGACCCCGTCTCTACTAAAAATAGAAAGAAATTAATTGGCCAACTAA